>JAWPHD010006935.1:0-136716 GCA_037043455.1 Cyrtodaria siliqua | reverse complement strand
TAAGACGGTGGATGTGAATACTGAATTTAGAGTTTAAGGTATTTTCAATAGGGTTACCTGTAAGTTTTCGTGTTGTTGTTAATTAGGGTATTTGATGGTTTTTAAGAGCCATAAATAATTAATAATATGGTCCTCCGGGTAGTTCAAATAACTACATATGGACGTTATGTTAAACGTCGGTTACACTCAAGACTCTTCCCGTTACTTATGCAACATGAATATGCTGATCTCCAATTAGGGTAGGTTGGCTTCTCCGCCAAGGCTAATAATAATCCCCGTAATAATAGCGGGGTAGTGGCGGCACCGGTTTACCGTTAAGACCGGTGTCTCCATAAAATTCGGCTAATTGATATAAAAAAAAACATTACCTTGTTTGTAAGTGGGCAGCATCTTCCAAATTCTGAGTGACATAGGTGTATGCCTTTTCAATATCACTGTCTGAGATGCAGGGTCAGATGGTGACAGCTCACTTCCCTACTTTTTTAGCTCTTTTTTCATCGACAAGAATGCCGCTTAGAAGAAGAAAAGTCATCTCCCTTAGTAATGTCAATGTCCAATGTTTCGATTGGCACTAATGTATCGCTGTAATTCCTTGTCTGTAATTTACGAGTTGATGTGTTCCCCTTTAGCGTTTCTAGCTTCTAAATAAAAGTCTCTAGAAGATAATTTATCTCTTCCTTAGGCAGATTAACAAAGCCACTGGTAAATCCTTTGCGCTAAGGTAATCAGTCAACACTTTGACAGCGGCTTTCGTGCTACGTTTTTTATTTTCTGCATCAACATTATCCAAAAGTTCACCTTTTTCTCCGCAGAATGACATTCAAATCGGAAGACGCCATTTTAACTTGTGTCGTTTGTTTACCGATAGATCAAGGGAAAGCACATGGAGTCGATGTAAACACGCGATTCATTGGCCAGTTTTGCCGGTTGAGACTAAAAACCCGTAACATTCCCAAGGAACACAAATTAATTATGTTGACTCCGCCACAAGTCAATATACAAAAGTCAATATACTTATATATAATTTCAGGTCAATAAACCTTTTATTTCTAATCATGTGATCAACTTTTATCCAATTGTATTCACTGAATAATTTTATTTAATAATAAAGTTGTTTATTTTACCTTTAATTATTAAGAAGTAGTCACGACAAACTACTCCAAAGTATTGATCCTCATATGATTATTTTACCTGGGAGTATTTTACTAGAGCGCCGGTAAAGTTTATGAATAGGGAACATTCAAAGGCAAACTGTAGACATTAGGATAAATTTGCTGTTTGAACAATCTCATTTTAATCAGAAACGTAACTGCATGTTACTAAGATGTTTGAGATTAAAGAAATTAATGTATACATTGGTAGATGTGACATGTTGTGTGATGACAAAACAGACCTCCTTCCGCTCGGGGAAGAATTTTAGTTCAATATTGCATCTGACTGCTTACATGACACAGACAAAAATAATATATACTCAATTATAATCACCCCTCCTAATGAATACAATACAGTGTACATTACTCTTACTGAAAACGACCATGACAAATATTAAGATTCTGTGAAATGAAAATCAAAAGATATCCTAAGTAATGAGGAAGAGATGTATTTAGGGCTAATGACCATAAAAACATACGCCTCTGGAAAGAGTTAGGACTTTTGAGAATGCAACTGTACCATTGTGTTACTTTAGTAATGATGGGAAAATGGTTGCAAGCAATATTGAATGAATTGGATAGCATCATTTTATACGAAATTTTAATTATTCAAATTGTAAAGTGGGTGTTTGGGTGTGGAAAATGTATTATTTGAGACTGGCAAGCATTTAGATGTGACCAAATTAATCCATAGTGTCGATAAACGTTAATGTGAGCGGATCTTGCGATGGTTTACGAACTCACAGAGTGCGACACATGTTGCTCTTCCTTTGAAACCAAGGAAGTTAGTTACCCCCACCCACCCTCCCCCAAACAGATGATAGATTTAAAATCAGATTTGGAGAGGACATGATACATAGGCCAGACCCAACAGAGTGTGACAATGAAATTGATAAATACACAGGTCCTCATGTTATGAACCAGCTGTTAACGACCAGAATTACTGAGTGAGTTGGTCTGCTTATGTGATGGTCAATGTAATGAGTTTAGTTCGTCAAATGAACAGCCGCATGCATGACATTAAGCATTTATTTGCACAATATTGTGCAAGTATTTTCATGATGCAGACTTCTAATTCAGATCAGCTCTGAGATTTGAGATCTAATTATGTTAGTTCGTCAAATAAACAGCCGTGTACATGCATGTATTTCTGATTAAGATAAATTCTTGGATTTGAGATTTATTTCTAATTTATTGTAATTATATCACAAAGAGATCTTAAAACATAAATGTTTTCTTAATAACATATTATTTTCAATATGTAAGAATGTATACTGAAAAACCTGTGTATTAGTAAAAATGGACCAAAGATGCTCAAATACGCTAAATACATAAAGTGTGCATAAATAGTACATATATATGGGAGTCGATCAGGCCGTAGACACATGCCATGACTCATCCTGTCACATTAAACTGACATCGAACCGACCAGTCATAGCATACTCGTTATATCATCAGTGTCAAGCACTGGAGCTACTAGTTAATTATTTGGTGTGACCCGGTCGGGGATCGAGCCCATGACCTCCAGCATGTGGGCCAAAGCCACCCCCGCTGCACCGTGGTTGACAGGAATTTCAGACGTGTAAATCTGTACTAATGGTTAATTGATGAACTAGATACCATATACTAATAAATGACAGATTCAATCATTGAATGAAGCGAGGGTCGCGTTTTAAATCAAGCCAGATCGAGTCCTAATTCCTAAGGAGATTTGGCTTATCGCCTCCGTTGCATTTATATGACCAATGTATGAAACACATCCATATATTCCGCCATGTTGTCTCTCTAAGAAATTAGGGGCTATTCAGTCAATGCCAGGTTTAAAGGTTTTTGGCATAAGATCATCCGTTGAGCATGGATTAATATAGTTCTAGGTATTCCATGTAAAAGTAATTGTAACATGGTCACTGAACATGTATTAGCACAGATTTAAATCGTTTAATTAAAAAGTACACCTGTCAGAATAAATGGTGTACTACAACTACCAGTTATTGGAAATTAGAGTATGGCAGGGAGCTGAAATGGACATGCTACAAAACAAATACAGTATGGTTTCATCCCGTTGATTAATTTAAACACCTCGAAAGCCTAATTTTCAATACATATATATTAAAATAGGTATAAAGGTCGGACAGGAAATGCAGCTTGCACAGAACACAGTAAACCCAAAAACACGCAAGATGGAAAACATGAAAGACAATGCTAATACGTTATTAACACAAAAAGGGTTGACAATAGGGCTAGCGCCTTGGAACTGTCAGTAGAAAAAATGGCCGCTTGGGATTAAAACCGGTTCTAGGGTGCACCAAACCTCACACTTGTCCTACTGTCATCCCAATAAAACAGGACAATGTCAAATACGATATCTCCGCCATGAACTATTCTCTATCCAACAAGGCAGCATTAATAGGCAATATAAGTAAAACACAAATATGTTCATGTATATATAAATGCAATAAAAACACAATAGCAAATTAAAGCCACAAACATTGTACACAATGGCTTGGCAGAAGCCAGGGCAACACGAGAATAAAGACAATATTGCAGCATAGAACACATGAAAGCATAGTAGGCGTCGTCTCGTTCTTAAAAAAATAGTTTTACTTATTATACGGGTTACGACACAATTTGATTATATATGGTTTTAAAATGGCTACTAATAAATACTGATAAAGGTGATCCTTTGGGAGCAACAAACACAATTAGGAGAATAAAGCAGCAGACGAGTGTTTTATTGAGTCTGTTCATGAAAAGTAATGAAAGAAGCAACACCTCTCATGTCCCCTAGCACCGACTTAAGCGGGATTCTACTTCAAAATCACCTATATTCGGCTCGTTGGTCCCAAAGAACCAGTAAAAATAACACTACTGATTCGTAGCACAGGGAGACGTTTTACAGCCGCCACACTGCACTACACGACCGCTTGTGTGAATGCTAATAAATACTGATAAAGGTGATCCTTATGGGAGCAACAAACACAATTAAGAGAATAAAGCAGCCGACTCGGTTTTCTTGAGACAGATTTCCAAAAGCACATATATTTATACGGCTTATTAGTTGCATTATTAACAGGTGTTAGAACATTGCTTTTACTAATCATATGTCTTACGACACATTTGGGAAGATATATGGTTTTAAAATGGCTACAAAGACCTTTTTCCCAAAAACAGATATAATGAAATAGGTCTAAATGTCGGACAGGAAATGCAGCTTTCACAGAACACAATAAACCCAAAAACACGCACAATGAAAAGCAATGAAAGGAAATGTTACTAATAAAAAGCATATGACGTCACAAACATAAAAATGGTTGACAATAGGTATAAAATGAATTGTAATATGTATACGTGTTTACGACTGATTCAGGAAGACATACGGTTGAAAGATTACTCCAAAGTCTAATTTTCAAAAATATATATATTAAGAAGGAATATATTTGTATTCTGCATTTCGGTGATAAGGATTTGCAACACATGAAGCCGTAATAGGCGTCATCTGATCATTAATTAAAAAGAGTTTTTCTAATTATACGTGTTACCGCATATTTGTGAAGCGAAGGTAAAAGTTTTCCAGAAGACACCTATATTGAGACAGAAAAAGATATGTATGCATTGCATTATGAAAATGTTTTAGAACAGACAAATACGTGATAGGCGTCCGGTGATCATTACTTAAAATTAAATTTACTAATCATACCTCTTACGACACGTTTGGGAAGATATATGGTTGGAAAATGGCTACACAACTAATTTTCACAAACAGATGTATTAAAACAGGTATAAAGGTCGAACAGGAAATGCATCTTTCACGGAACACAGTAATCCCAAAAAACACGCAAAATGACAAACATGAAATGAAATGTTAACAAACAATAAAAGCATATTACGCCACAAAAACAAAAATGGTTGACAATAGGTTACGGCCTTGGAACGGTAAGTGGCAAAAAAGGCCGCTGGGGATTTGAACCAGGTTCTAGGGTGCAGCAACCCTCATACTAACCATACTGTCATCTCAATAAAGCAGGACAGTGTAAATAAAGAAATCCCCGCCATGAAATATTCTCTAACCAACAAGGCAGCATTAATAGGCATAATACATAAAATATAAAAAAACTCGTGCATATATAAATGCAAAAAAAATCAATAGCCTACAAAGCCACAAATAATGCACTCAGTGACTAGGCAGAAGGGCTTTAAGCTTTATTACATAACTGCTATGTCTTCTTTGCATTATGACAAGGTTATAAAACACACGAAAGTATAGAACAGATGAAAGCATAGAAGGCGTCGTCTCATTCTAAAAAGCATATGGCTTAAACAGTGGGTGACAACTTTTTCAGAATACACATTATTTTGTACACACTACTCAATTTCTATAATCGTTCATTTTTGAAAAATTATATTTTTTTATTTTTTTAATATGTGTTACGACTCATTCCGGATGGTTAAAATGGATTGAAAGACTAATTTTCAAAAATATATATATCAAGAAGGAGAATATATATTTATTCTGCATTACGATGGTAAGGATTTAGAACACAAGATGGCGTAGTAGGCGTCATCTGATCATTAATAAAAATGAATTTTGCTAAACATACGTGTGACCGCTTTCACAGAACACAGTAAACCCAAAAACACGCAAAATGCCGAACATGAAAGGCAATGTTAATAAAAAATGAATAATATCACGTCACAAACACAAATAAGGGTTGACAATAGGGCTACCACCTTTGAACGGTCAGTGGCAAAAAATGCCGCTGGGGATTTAAACTAGGTTATAGGGTGCACCAAACCTCACACCTACCATACTGTCATCTCAATAAAACAGGACAGTGTAAAGAAAGAAATCCCCGTCATGAACTATTCTCTTACCAACCAACAAGGCAGCATTAATAGTCTGTGTAAGTAAAGCACAAATATACTCGTGTACATATATAAATGAAAAAAACCACAATAGCATAGAAAACCACAAGGAATGTAGAAACAAGAGAATAAAGCATTGAGGGCACGACAAGACAAGATTGCAGACAAACATTAAGTGTCACCGTCCTTTAGGACTTTAGGCTTTACGACATAACTGCTATGTATTCATTGCATTATGACAAGGTTTTAAAACACACGAAAGCATAGAAAAATGAAAGCAAAGTAGGCGTTGTTTCATTCTTAAAAAAATGAGTTTTATTAATTATACGTTTTACTGTACATTTTGGAATATATATGGTTTAAAAAGGGCTACAAAGACAGATTTCCAAAGGCAGATATAGTACGATGGCAGAGATATTATTAGTTGAAATTAGGAACAGGTTTAATAAGACGTGAAGGCATAATGGGCGTCATCTGATACTTACTTAAAATGAATTTTGCTAATTAAACTTGTTACCGCATATTTTGGAAGCATATGCCTTAAGAATACGGTAAAATGTTTTTCAGAAGACACTTATTTTAAAATGGAAACTATTTATTCATTGCATTATGGAAATATTTAAGAACATACTAATTCGTGGTGGGCGTCCTGTGGTCATTACTTTTAATGAAGTCGTATTAGGCGTCATCTGATCATTACTTAAAATGAACTCTGCTAATTATAGGTGTTACCGCCTTTTTTGGAAGCATTTGTCTTAAACAGTGGGTGAATTGTTTCTCAGAAGACACCTATGTTGAGACAGAAAAGATATGAATTCATTGCATTATGAAAAGGTTTTAGAACAAATTCGTGGTAGGCGTCCTGTGATCATTACTTAAAATTAATTTTACTAATCATATGTCTTACGACATATTTGGGAAGATATATGGTTTTAAAATGGCTACAAAGACTATTTTTTCAAAAACAGATGTATTAAGATAGGTATAAAGGTCGAACAGGAAAGGCAGCTTTTACAGAACACGGTTATCCCAAAAACACGCAAAATGATAGCAATGTGAATAAAGGCATATGACGCAACAAACATAAAAAGGGTTGACAACTGGGATATTGCCTTGGCACGGTCAGTGGCAAAAAAGGCCGCTGGGGATTAAAACCAGGTTCTAGTGTACGCCGAACCTCACACTTACTCTATACGTGCTATATCGGCCCTTATCCCACCATCCCTGTTTTAGATTACTAGAAACTATTCAATCTTGAGATAAAGGTGACATGTCTACTTTTTATTTCACAGTGATGGTAAACGTAAGATACTTACATAACTCGTTGCAGACATACACCCGTTGATAATCGACGAGCACACATTTACGAGGAGATTATGGAGGATGTCCTTGGAGATGATAATACACAAATTGATGCAGCATGTGGCGATCGAGACAATGATCTATACCTTCACGCTATCTACACAGAAGACACATTAGCCGCACGTATTTACATTACAGTTATAATACGTTGCATATGTAATGATATGTTCGATTTATGGTATCATTTTATGTATGTTTTATGATGACGATTAATGAGTTCTATTTCATTTGCTCAATTGATTCGTATAATGTGTACGACCGTTTTCACTATATGTTCATTATATTATTGTATTGTGGACTCGATATTAATCATTGTATTGTGGAATCGTTACACTGTGTTTTTATTTAATAAAGTATGCACGGGAAAAGACCGACTGTATTTCACTATATTTAATTTGTAAATGAAAGTACCTGCACTAAAGTGTTCACATAATACTTGTTCGACATTCTGAACGACACTTCAAATAAAATACATGTAACAATTAACATACTCTGCTCAGCACTAACTCAGGCATACTTACTGTGACTATGAAATAAATAAGATATACTTACGACTATGAAATAAATAAGATATACTTACCAAAATGATAGCGGTTATTTTTAATATGAAGAAGCATACGAATCACGTGGTTCAGTTTGTTACCTTCAGATTTCCGATTATTCTAGGGAAACACTTCTTTTAAAGGCACATAAATAAACATATTATTTTAGATTTTAAGAGTGATACCAGCATCCCCAGCTGTCAGCCTGTGATAGATTAGAATGAGTTCCATTTTAACAACTTTAGTAACAATTTGTATGTTTATGCTAAACAATGCTAATATAATCGTTGCAGACACGATGGAAATTGACGAGTCAAACGATCATGTTGCATACATTTACGAGGATGTTACTGAGGATGTCGTTGGAGATACGAATGGACAACTTGGTACAGAATGTGGCGATCGAGACAATGTCATATATCTTCACGCTATCTACAAAGAAGGCAATTTAGATACAGGTATGTGCATTTCACTTACAATGTATTTCATACGGAATGATCAATTTGATTAAAAAATACGATATTGTATTGTGTTAATAGTTTGGTAGTTTTTAATAGGTTGATGTTTTTATGATAACGATTACTAAGCTCTGTACCATTGGCTCAGTTAAAGCATATACGTTCTACTTTGCATCATTTGATTGTAGTGATCTTGTAATAATGTACCTGTTCTACATACTACTACAAGTAACATTCTCAATTGTCATAGTATGTTTAGGGTGATAGTTGAATTTTGAGAAACAGTTTTAAACGACCCCAATAGTAACCTGTTTTGAGAAACATGCTATTATGATTGCATAGTTTGTTTGCCAACAGTAGTCCTGTTTAAATACGTCAATATATAAATGCACTATATACTTATGTTATGAATGTTTTTAAGAATATACAACTGAGGAACATCAGAAATGGGATGACAACATACTACCACGACGACAGATGTTTACACAAACAACAAAGTGCAACCTACGACTGTGCTAACAATGATTACGGTATAACATAATGCATTATTAAACACAAAACGTGACATTGTGCATGAATGTATATCAATGTCTCAATAATTTAATTTAAAAGAATCATGGCAACACCGTGGCGTTGTGTGATTGATTGTTCAAGTTAACCATGTATGGAAGGTACTTGTGAGAACTTATGATTCTCTTCATAAAATTCATGTTAAATAATTAACTCCATGGCGCTTCAGTTGTGTTTGCAAGTAAAAAGGTAATGTAGAATGTACTTGTGTAAATGTTAATAAAGATTCAGTTCAAAAGTAGCATTTTACCTGATGAACTCCGCGCGGTTAGTTGATTGTCCAAGTAAGGAGCACGTGGAATGGACCACATATTGAAAGGGAGACACAAAACACTTGAAATATGCGGTTTTCTCATATGCACTCATTTACACATGACGTACATAGAGGTAAAAGTAATCTCTCGTTTTTGTCATATGGGTGTTTCCCTAATGTGAGATAATTCTATCTTACATCATCTATCTTACAAGCGATGTCATTGCGTCAGTTTACAAATAGAAGTATTAATTTATATGAATGATAATTATATTTGAGAAGTACGTGTTTGTGCATAAGAACTGTTTATGATATGTTTTCAACATATCAAATATAAGTAGGGGATAGTTCCTTACTGTATCACTGTTTATAAAAGATATTCAATTTATTAAAAGCTAATAAGGGAACAACTATAAGGTTAACTGAATTTTGTATTTTGCTAGGGTATACTTGTATCAGTAATTTAATGTCGACAAGTTAATGGAGCCGTTAAACTGATATGCAGTCGCAAAAGAAAACAACGGGTTAACCCGTTTCGAATGTATGTTATAATTTTCGACAACTTTACCAGCAATCGGATTGTAATGAAATGATTAACTTCATTTCTTTTACAGTTCAAGGTCTCACTACACAGTGCATTTTCACTAAGTTGGCCTATATGAATAAAGTTTACAGAGCCATTCCGAACAGGACGTTTCCAAGCTAAAAGTTACTTTTTTATGTAACCATTTGCCCACAAAAAACTGTACGACATTTGGTCAGCATCAGGTTTTTTATTTTTAATTTAAGTGTTGTCCTCCAATGCACTATTTTGGGCTTTAACTCCAGAGTTTGGACCAGAGCTCCTACTCTTATTCAACACTCATAAAACTGCCATATTTTGGTGGCAGTGTCATCTAATAGCTGCACATCCAATTTCAGACTATGTTCATCTCACTTGCAACAACACCAACAATTATTTCATAAGTTATTAAAAAATATTTAAAACCGAAGAACACACTACTACATTTTAAGGCGTAAGAATGACCTACTGTGGGTTTCAAGGGAGCTAACTGTGTAGTGAGACCGTCCGGACTGATTTGCGACGGTAATGCATTATTTAATACATTTTACAACATCTCGATGTATGGAATCATTTGATTCTAAACTTTGCCGGAACTAACCGAGTTTATACGAATGTATATAATGTATTTAATAGCCGTACGTGTTTAAAAAAACTTATTGCGGTAAGTAGTGCGATATTGTTACCGAGTACGTTCGAAATTGGGTTTACCGCATTAACTAAAATTGTAAAATATTGATCAATAAACTATAATAAATAAGACTACGTAAATTACATGCAGTACAATTTAAATGTATTTGTATCAGATAACATGATTTCATTTATCATCTGTAATTGGTGTTTGAGTCTTGTTGAACTAATTTTAAATTGTTTGTTTTTATTTCAGATGATGCAATATCACCAAAATATGAACGTTTGCAAAATCGATCTAAGCCTAATGACACATATGCATAATAAAACATTTAAATACGGCGACATAAATCAGTTACCATTTAAAACGTTCAGGAACTACTAATTCGTCTGAAAGGTACAGTGAAGCCATAATATGGACCACTTGCATTGCAAAGATTGATATTGTAAAGAGACTGGCGGCGATCTGAAAGCTCCATGAAGCCATAATATGGACCACTTGCATTGCAAGGATTGATATTGTAAAGAGACTGGCGGCGATCTGAAAGGTACATGAAGCCATAATATGGACCACTTGCATTGCAAAGATTGATATTGTAAAGAGACTGGCGGCGATCTGAAAGGTACAGTGAAGCCATAATATGGACCACTTGCATTGCAAAGATTGATATTGTAAAGAGACTGGCGGCGATCTGAAAGGTACATGAAGCCATAATATGGACCACTTGCATTGCAAAGATTGATATTGTAAAGAGACTGGCGGCGATCTGAAAGAAGCATACTGATATGTTATTACAAAATAATAATATGCTTCCATTCATAAAGTTACCCTCCCTAGTCAGTGAACGAGTTTCTCTCCGTTTATAACATAACATAGTAATAGTAATTCGACCTCTATCGTGATAATAAGGTCAAGCAAAACGATACTATAACAGTGGCGTCGCTGGGGGATTTTAAGTTTAGGCCCAATCAATGGAGCACCGCAGAAGCGACGTATGGGGGCATGCTGCCTCAGATTATGTTTAATTAAACATAAACTGGTGCATTAAAATGAGTTTGAGGAGACATTTTTGGCAATAAATAAAACTTCAAAATCGTCCTTTTTCAAGGGATGACGCACGATTTTATCGGCGAAACGTTGTTCTGAAAGTTATAACAAATAGTCCACATTTCGAAACATTTGACAACAAAAGACTCCATCCCATTATCCATACCCTACCATTTTAATGCTTTTTTAGCAGTTTTAAAATGTTAATTTCTATGAAAAAGTTGTAGGTCTAGGCCTGCAGTCCAAAAAAGCATTGCTAGATTGAAAGGTATCTAGGGTAATGCACTATATAATACTTTGAACTTTATTTTTATGAAGAACAAACAAATAATTAACAAGTTAACTGTTCTAAATACATAACTTTGTTGATAATTCATAGATTTTACGACAATATAAAACGAACAATAAAAGAACCTAAGCATTAGTAATGAAACAGCTGCTTTCTTGGCTTCATACGTAAGCTGTATTGGCAGGGCGTCGTCATCTGATAGAAAACGGAATAACTCACTTTTCTGAGGCAAGTGTTTGTCTAACAGTGATTAACAGTTACTTAAACAAATTCTCTCCACAACCCCTCCCCCCCCCCAACACACACACACCCCAACCACCCCCAACCCCAACCCCCTTCTCCCGCACCCCTTCCACCCCATTAAATACAAAATGCTGGAAATATGTCCCTAAATTGTTTTACATTGATATATTAAGTAATCATTACGTTTGCTAAAGGTCAAGACATCCCAAATAATAACTGCGAACATCCTATTTTAATATTCATCTGTTCTTTAATATGGTTCTAACAATAATTAAATTATTCCAGGTTCGTTTATGTAGATTAGTTTTTTTTATACATAATCGATCTGTTTAGATCTAGTATTTATGTTTTTACGAAAGTCTTTTTCTCAAATGTGTTTCATTTAAACAATGTCCTTCTTCTTACTGCCTCTGCATCTAAAACGTGCTTGCCCGTCACCGCTGTGGGTTAGAGGAGGAGAAATAACGTTAATTAAGACGATTGAAATGAATCTCATATTCTTGATTCCTATTCAATTCAAACTCATGGTATTCAGTTACCAGGACACAGTGGGGAAGTTCTATCTTCTGGCGAGACAATAGTTGAAATAGCTTTAGCCCATCGTCAACTGGGGCCGGTGTCGATTCGTACGGATGGCTACGAATGGCGGGAGGTGTTCAGTACTGGTTCTATCCAGGGAGAACGGTGTGGTCAACTCTGGCTTTTGCTACAACATGCATTATACAACTCAAGTATGTTGCAGCTTTCGTAAATTACAACTATTCTTCTACATAACATTTGTTTAATCATTAATATTAATCGAATGAGTTATGTAACTCAAAGAGTGTTCGCAAACAACTAGATCTTGATTAAATTGCACCAATAATATATTTTAAACTATGGTAGAATAAAAAGAACAAATGAAATCTCAAAATGTTGTTTAATTATATGCAAGTCGGTTTAAAGTCGATATGAACTGAATTGAATGTTGTTTAACGGCTCATCAACACAGTATTGGTTATTTAGAGCCGCCCCAGATAGAGGGGAAGGATACATAGGAATCCGGGAACCTGCACTACTCTTATTATCGAATAGATTCCTATGGTTCTTTAACGTGCTCGGAGGATAGACCGATACACGGGACCGCCCGGTTTACGTCCCCATCCGACGGACGGGGCTAAGGGAAAGTGTCTTGCCCAAGAACACACCGACGGAACTCAGTGGCACCACGGAGGATTGAACCGGGGCCTCCGGTTAAAAATCCCATGAATCGCCATGCCAGCCCTCAAGTCGATATGAAACAAATTAATCAACAATTAATTAATCAATTAACACGATTATTTTAATGCCTGATAAGAACTTCAATATTGCCGTGTGTCTCTTTAAACACTATATACTATAGAACAGTAACAACAATAGATAACACTCACCAGTGGTAATCTATTGTTGGATCTGACGTTAATACGGTGTAACAAAGGGAGTCGAATATCTATAAACGCACACATACACACACACACACGCGCGCACGCACGCACGCACGCACGCAAGTATACAACCATGCTCATTTTAAGGCAGAATGTAGTTCTGTTATTGGTCAGGGTAATGCCCATATTCAGCTTTGGGATCCACGCCTGATATGGTTAGGGGTATGCCTTGTTATGTAAACACAATACTCACTGTGGGTAAACGGTGTTGGCTTCCATCGAACGAGTGTACGACTGTTGACGCTTGTATTATTATTTATTCTAATACACCCGCACTATATAATCTAGTTTAAAATATCTCGTTATATTCAACGACATATCACTGTGTTTTTTGCAACGTTAGGAAAGTAAGCAAAGCAATGCGAAATATTTCAGTTGTGTTCACAAACCGTGATATATTACACGATAATTCACCATAAACGATGCTCTATTTCTTAAATTGCGCATTGCATTAATATTCAGCTTTTCTTACTTTAATTAGATATCGTCTTGTAATAGTTAATTAGATATCGTCTTGTAATAGTTAATTATGTATCGTCTTGTAATAGTTAATTATATATCGTCTTGTTATAGTTAATTAGATATCGTCTTGTAATAGTTAATTATATATCGTCTTGTAATTGTTAATTAGATATCTTCTTGTAATAGTTAATTATATATCGTCTTGTAATAGTTAATTAGATATCGTCTTGCAATAGTTAATTAGATATCGTCTCGTAATAGTTAATTAGATATCGTCTTGTAATAGTTAATTAGATATCGTCTTGTAATAGTTAATTAGATATCGTCTTGTAATAGTTAATTAGATATCGTCTTGCAATAGTTAATTAGATATCGTCTTGTAATAGTTAATTAGATATCGTCGTTAATTAGATATCGTCTTGTAATAGTTAATTGGATATCGTCTTGTTATAGTAAATTAGATATCGTCTTGTAATAGTTAATTAGATATCGTCTTGTAATAGTTAATTAGATATCGTCTTGTAATAGTTAATTAGATATCGTCTTGTAATAGTTAATTAGATATCGTCTTGCAATAGTTAATTAGATATCGTCTTGTAATAGTTAATTAGATATCGTCGTTAATTAGATATCGTCTTGTAATAGTTAATTGGATATCGTCTTGTTATAGTAAATTAGATATCGTCTTGTAATAGTTAATTAGATATCGTCTTGTAATAGTTAATTAGATATCGTCTTGTAATAGTTTCGTTTGATGTTTTTATGTGCATGTTTTTCATTTTCTTAGTGAAAATGCATTATGTAAGTTCCATATTTTCTGAAATTATAAATGCAATAAAATACTACCATTTAATGCAAGAAATCAACTTTCATGATTAAATTGTGTTAGTGTATGGCGTCGACGGGTATGGTGCATGGCGTCTGCACGTTTACATGTACATTCCAGGAGTCCATAACATTTATTCATTATAAGAAAATGTATTAATATGTTTTATGTAATTTCCAAGTTTTTGTTTGCATGATGGATGAATAAATTGAACTAGTGTTGAAAGAAACTGTATCGATTTTGTATGCTGTACATCTTGTGTATTTTGTTAACGTACACGCCAATAGTATTTACCATGTATTAAAATTATCCCGTCGATTAATTAATCAGGTAACGTGTTGATCTTTAAACCTGTTTGTTTATATTAAAGATAATTCTGTTTTAATTTCTTCAATAAGTATATGAATATACTTGTTGATCTGAGGTTACCCGTCTATTAGTGTTGCTATGGATACCATAACATTATTCCACGCCTAAATAATGCATTACAAATACGGAATATCGCTGAGACATACATTAATTCATAAGTTATACACATAATGTGTTGTAGTTAAATAATGCGGAGATTATAAGACATGTCCACGAACTTCTGGATAACTCCTCATACATCTATACGATCTAGCGGAAGAGCATCCTCCCGGCAAGGGAAAGAACTGTTCGAACGAACGAACGAATGAATGAATGGTGTTTTACGGCACGTCGACACAAATAAATCGAGCTGTTCGCAAATAAAATAATGCAAATGAACAATGGAATGGTCAATTATAAAACAAAATAACCAACGTAGGAAACAATGCAAAACGCATTGGTCTTTCGTTGATAAATAAATAATATACGGGAATGATGTGCTTTTATTGTGTAGCAACGCACATGCATACAGAACAACATAACAGAGGTCTTTCAAAAATACACAGATACAAATATTTGTGTAAAGCCTATTTGAAAGCCATTATTCGTCCGTGGAAGCAGAAATGCGTACAAATGGGCATGGCAGCTGGAAAAAAACGCTAACCGAAACGAGCGTACATCGTTTAACACCTGTGATTTTTACTGTAACTAGGAAGTGGAAATTGGACACCTATTTAATATAATAGGTGTAATTAAATAGACTGGTAGACTGCTATTGGCTGTATATATCCTTTTATGTTGAGCAATAGTAATTTGAAAACATATTAATTTGATTCGATTTGATTTGAACTGCATTTTTGCCATTTTAGCACATGTTAGGCCATATATGATTTTTCAAAGGGCAATCAAAAGTAAGTGCGCATGTAACTAGCATCGGCTGGTACCCGCAGATACGGCCTGCAATACCGTTTCCTGTTCAAGAATCTTTGATACCATTACTGCCTGTGTATACAAGTATTATACATGTTAATTTGTTTTAATTTGTAATAAATTAAATTAAATTTAATTATTATTTCAAAATATGAATTTGACAATCATATATTATTTTATTGATAACTGATTAACACTTTGTTTGTTTGAACGGTGTTTTATGTCATTTTAGCACATATTAGGCCATATATGTCTTTTTCTTTTCTTTTGTTTTTGTTGAGGCAGACCACCTCGTTTTCCATGGGTAGAACCAATACCGTATACCTACCACTATCCGTCAAGTCAAGCTCCCAGTGGGATTTGAACCCGCTGCGTAAAGAGGCGATACAACTTTAGAAGCATCGTCTTTAATATCCCGGCCAAGGAGGCGCTTTTGATAATCCGCAACTTGAGTTCTCGGTGGAAGTGTTTGTTATACATTTAAAGTACCTTAGGAGTATACGCATATACTGTTAATATGTACAACGCGGCGTGCGAGCGTCACCTCGCATGCGGGAGGTCGTGGGTTTCAATCCCCGACAGTGTCTTACCAAATAGTTCATGAAAATACTAGAGTGTAAACTATATAAATACAAAAAAACTGCTTTAACCAGCCAGAACAAAACCCAAAATTGGAGCGTCGAATTAAGAGTTACAAACTACTAATTTATTTGACGCATATTCAATCAGGCGTATTTTAAGAACCCGTGACTAAACCTTAACATGTAATCGGCAAATATACAGTATTATACGACCTGAACACCTTGATAGAGATTGATAATCTGTTTTTTTAGTGCAATTTTGCCTTTGAAGGGTTAGTTTCTTTAAATAGTTCATGTTAGCGAGGTTTAATTGCAAAGCTATCGGGTAAAGTGATTCGCCTTTAAGCATGTTAAGTAAACGCCAAAGAAGTTAAAAATAGCTACATTCAACGCCTAGGTAAAATTGTTTCATATTTAAACATATTCTGATAAAGGAAGTACTCAAATCAAGGGGCGTAACAAGGCACCTTATATGAATTAATATTGTTTCTACCCAGATGTCAAGTGAAATGGGTCGTTGGGAATAATGTGCTGATTACTGAAAATGAGGACATAATTATTCAGTTGACAATGAAAAGAAAAAACAAATGTGCATTTTATAGACGAAATATCGGTTGTCTATTGTTGGTAAGATATTTAAACTCGATATTATCGTCTACTAATCAAAAGTATGCATAACAAAACATAACAACATAACATAGCATAACCTAGATACGTTTATTATTTGTCATGTGTCATACGTCCTGTGAGGATTCAACACAGACATGTCTTTTGATTTGATATGATTAACACAACATAACATAACATAACATAGATACGTTTATTATTTGTCATGTGTCATACGTCCTGTGGAATTCAACACAGACATGTCTTTTGATTTGATATGATTTGATTGGAATGATGATTTACGTCATGTTTAGCACATGCTAGTCGATAGTAAACACTCGATTTTGTTGCGGTAGATGCAAACAAACCATTTGTAGCACATGCTAGTTCATATTGAACAGTCGAATTTGTTGCGGTATATGCAAACCACCCATTTCTTCAAGGTAGAACCAGTACTGCATACATCCTCTCGTAAGTATCGACACTTTCTCATTGGAAAAGTCGAGCTCCCAGTGGGATTCGAATCCGCAGCGGTGAGAGGTGAGAACGTTTTAGACGCATCGTCTTTATTACCGCATCAGGGGCCTATGAATCTTTATGTGATGAAGCTATCCAGCTGGCATGCGGAACGTCGGCGGTTTTACCCAGATGCCCACCCGTGCACGAACATTCAAATGGGTTCTTCCTCTACCAGTGGAAGTTGGAAAGTCGCCATACAAATTATTAACTGTTGGTGTGACTATAACATCCAATTCAGTTCAATTCAATTTCGTATCTAGGCCACTACCGTAGATGCATAGATGACGGCTAATGTTTACATCCAGTAGGGCATCGGTATTAAAGTCTGAATCATAAATTACATAATGTGAATATATTATAATTGTCATATATTTGCAATGATGAAAAGCTGTAATAGTTTGAGTCAGTAACAGTATCTATCTATCTGTCTATCATAATCGGCCTAATCGGATGTTCTGTTAGTAAAATCACCCCTGAATAAAAATGCGACATTGACCATCCGTATCATTATGTAATGAAACATTATTCTAATAATGAGTCAAGATCGCCTCCGTGGCCGGGATAGTAAAGACTCTGTGTCTGAAACGTTCTCGCCTCTCACCTCTGAGGGTTCAAATCCACTGGGAACAGGACTTGTCAAGTGAGTAAGTGTTAATTCTTACGGATGGCGAAAGTTATGAAGTATTGGCTCTACCAAGGAAAAGCTGGATAGCATCCTCACATAAAGAATCCTGTTCCCACGAGGGCTCGAACCCACAGCGTTGAAGGGTAAACGAAAGATCGATGAAGAGCAAATACATCAACATTATCAACATGTTTTTTAATCATTCCCCCCGTGTGGTTGACGGGGTAGAATACAACCACTGCACATCCAGCTAGAGGTAGAGGGGTAGGACACCCCCTCCACCCCCTTCATGTTCATTTTGTCATTGTGTTTATCATACTCATCCGGATTTTCTTCACAGCATATGCAAATGTGGAAACTTGGCTCCATCGTAAATGGAGTGTCTATAATAGAGTTTGCAGAGTTCTGCAGGTTAGACAGTTCTAGGCCCATTCTCCAAATTGTATCTATATGTAAATGGAGGATGAGCCTGGCATGTTCATCCATGTTTGGCGCTACATAACCTTTCTTGTGTTGGTGCGCCGTAAAATCCCAATTCAATTCAATTTAACTATTAACTCATTCGATCATGTTTCAGTAGATATAATGATATATTTTTTTACAAATAAAGCATCAATTTCTGGATTTGTGTTTAGTTTATTACGTTTACTTGACACAATGTCCGGACTATTAACAACAGGAACGCCAGCCCTATGGTGGAAGAATATCTATCAAACACGGTCATGCGATAAAATCGATAATAAAATTAATGGCATTTTGCGGCGAAATTGACACTGATCAGGTTTACTCTCCCATTGACTATTGTAAGGTATGTAAAAACGATCAATGCAATTTTTTTAATATCTGCTTTTTATAAAGACGCAGCGAGTGATTGTGAAAGAGAAGTGAATAATTGGGCAAGTAATATTAAAACAAGTTTGATTGACAGTGGCGATAGTTATGTTTGGAACGACCCAACTTGTATTGATTTGAACACATTACATGTATCGATTAAACGAAGTTTAACTGATTATTTTGTTTCATTTAAAAATGGAACAGTGATATTGAAAATAATAATGGCATTCGTGCTTTGTTTTATCACTCACTCGCATACGCTCGTTCGTGAAAAAAATCAACACGACTACCATCTCGTGAAGGATTTTCCTATAGTTGATCCCAGAAGTTAAATAATGTCTATTAAACCGCCAAACATCGGCAAAATTACACAGAACCGTTTATCAAAACTCTATCCAGTGTTTCAGGCCTTACAATAATGTATACGCCGTTTTAAAGTAATGTCTATTTCCGGGTTCTTATATTACCCGTGATTAAATAAGTATCTCTAAAATGAAATATTATTTGGTAACCCTTAAGACGCTCCAGATTTGGGGTTTAGCCTGTCTAGTTAAAGTCGTTTATATTGTGTCTACAGAGTTTGGATTCTCAACATATGTAAGCTATATATACATATATACCGCATCGTCAATATGTTAAGGCGTACATACGTTGTAAACTTTGGCTGATGTTGGCGGGATAGCTACTTAAAATTAACAACTGAAATAACTGAAATAACATGAATGTATCATCGTCGATTTGGGTGCCGGTACATGGAGTGGCCTTCGTTTCAGGCGTATATAGAGTGGCCTTCCTTTTGACTTGCAATCTGAAAAAAAGGAATAATAAATAAATGTATAGAATGAAAGGTGTAATATAAGTAAAAATATGAAGCTAATTATTTTCCATTCGATATGGGCAGGGATAGAGTTAGTGGTGGTGGAGATGCGTGTGTGGGCGGTAGGCTGGTGGTCTTACGTGCGAGCATTTTATTTCAATCACAAATGATAATCCAACACTCTTTACATCGAAACATTGAAATACAACTTACAGTAGCTATCCCACCAGCAACAGCCAAATTGTACAACATATGTACACCTTATTTACTATACGACGATATTATTATATACATGACTTAACGATGTAATCAGTTGATTGTGTGCCCTCGACCCCGCACCAGCCCCCCCCCCCCCCCAAACCCCAGCCTCCCACCCCTCCACCAAACACACCTTCTGACCACCAGTATGTTGAATAAGAAGCTGAATGTTTACCTTACCATAAATTATTGACATTTCATACGATGTCTACTTATATCTATTAAATTTGGCACCACCACGTACTAATTGCTTCTACCATCCCACACAAAATTATGACAACTGATATTATTCATGAAAATATAAAATCATTTGATAGTGCACCCTTTCCCCGGGTGGTCAGCATGAAATAAACAAAACAACACAGACATTTGTATATTTAAAAAAGGATCTCGCTTTCGGTTGTCTAGGCCTTGGGGTGAGGGGAACTTATAAAACACGTTCAATAGCAACAGATTGGATGTTTACCGTAATGAAAATTACTGCGCATTTTAAGCACTATTCTCTTATATGTTTTAAAATGTTGGTCCCCACGGCATTCCCTAACATACCCCACTCACCACCAAAATAAATAAAATAAAAAAATAATAATTGGTGATGATTGATATCGTTTATGAAGTAAACAAAACATCTACAGAACACAATTAGAGTTCATTTGCCTTCCCCTACCCTCCCACACCCAAACCAAACCCACTAGATGGTGGATGGATGATTTTTGAAGAGGGTAGTTTTGCATATGCATTCCAAAGCTTCCATTCCATATAAGCTACCTACCCATAAGGTTTCATTCCAATATCTCATTCCTAACTAAAGTTATTGAGCGAAAACCATTATTCTATTTTTAATAACAGTGACCTCGACCTTGACCCCAAATGCAAACTCAAACTTCAGTTTCATATAAGCTACGTGCACATCAATTTTCAGGCCAATACATCATTCCTAACTAAAGTTATTGAGCGGAAACCGTATTTCTATGTTTAGTAATACCTGAATGTATCCAAACTTCTACAATGTATCCAAACTTCCACACACCTAAATGGCGGACAATTCCTTCTTTTGAAGAAACTCGTATACGTTAGGCAAACCTCGTCTATTTTCGTAAACGATTTCCGTAAAAATACGATGAATTATTTTTGTACCTACTAGTATAAACCGATTAAAACCACGTATATTTCCGTTAAAAAATACGAGACAGGTTCGGTAATTTCCTTCAATCTATTTCGTATCTACTACGTTATAACGATTAAAACCTCGTGTATTTCCGTAAACAAATGCGAGAATGGTTCGCTAATTTCCGTAAATCATCAAAACAATTGTAGACTAATAAATATACCAACGACTACGTATCTGTCCAGAAAAATAACACTAAAACAAAGCAACATGTACACGCAAATATCGAGTTTTGGGTGAGGTGGAGTTGGGTGGGGTGAGGTGTGAGGGGAGCTTATATCCCAGCAAGTTTCGCTCTTTGGACGCCCAGGGAACCCACGATTCATTTGAGCCTAATTACTTATGCAGTCCCATCGAGCTAATGTTATAAGAAATTGCATTACATATAGTTGATTGAGCTATGATAAATATGTTAAGATATAGGTTTATATACAACAGCTTCAGGCAAACCTTGGTATTTCTTTCTTGCACATTATTTGGCCATAACAAGTTGGGCCTATTTATACCACTCTCTAAATAATGATATAAGGAATTCAATTACTGAATTTGATTGAGCTAGGATAACACGTGTATGAGATATAGACTCCTAATCACATCTTAACAATACATTATAAACTAAACATTGCACATTTAAAAGGCTATCATACTTTTGGTCCATGGGAGTCCAGAGGTTATTGGAACCAGCATTACTTATGTAACCCTTAAGATAATACTATAAAGAAGAGCATATCCAAATCTGGTTGAGTTAGAACAAGAAAAATAGGAGATATAGACCAGTAAATACCGCTTACACGCATTAAACACCGACGCCGGACTGAATATATAAGCTCTATTATTCTTCGAACACGAGTAGTCAATCTATAATGAAACATTGAAATATACCATAAAAACATCATGTAGCGTTAACATATGTTATAGGCACAAGTGTAGCAGTGCATGGAGTTATTTAATGGGAGACAATACTGGTTTTTGATTGTTTTATCAGTATTAAACTTGTCAGACTTAGACTCCTATAAGCATACTATTTTTGGAAAGTAACCAACGCCTGTGGCCCTTAATAGTAGCCATTCGGTAAATATTACATACATGTATGATTAATGTAAGGCCAAAAAACAAATAAAATAGTCGTGTTTCAGGTTCCCGACCGACCCTATAGTTTTCCCCGACCATAACAATGTTTTGCCCCTTACCAAAAAATAAAATAAAATAAAATAAAAAAAATCTCGATCTCTTGTGCCGCGATGACGACGATATTGTTTTCGTTCTGTATTCGTCAATGCTTTAGTCCAACGGAAACGCTGTGATTGGTGTATCTCGGATGTTTACGCTTGTTTATACATGACAATGACGGCCGCAGCAAAGTATATGGCCTTCAACGTTGCTAAATGCGACCACCAAGAGGCCAGGAGTTATATTAACTATATTTCTACCGACACATTAGTAGCCGATATTATCGGGGAGGTTCATCCTTCATATACAGGCTACAATATTATTGTCTGCATGTATTTTTCCTAGCAGCACAATAAAAAAGCCAAATGTATTCTTCGGCTCACACGACGAATGTTTATAATCCTGATTCATGGAAATTTATATTTATTTTGAGATTTATGAAAATTTATATTTGGTGTTGTCATGTTATTATGCTTAATATCATGTTGGAGATCGCTGAGCCCGATACTTATACTTAGTGATCGGTGGTACATTTTCAATTTATTTTGTGTTCTTACTTAATTTTCGATTCGGTGGTTCCACTACTCTTGCCGATAAAACGCTCTGGGTATTGTTTAACCACTCATAGGATATGTTGTCTGCTTTTTAATTTAGTCTTTTGGCTGTGACCGCTGCTCCCAACTAAATTTCTTTTTTGTTTTTTTCGCTTTTTGGGGAATACAATTTTATTAGATCCTGGGACCATACGCCGCTGGATATAGGGGATGAAATAAAGATACAAATATTGCTATATCCACCGCCATATGCTTGCCATCTTCGGGATGGTTAAAATTATGTACTGTTGATTTTTATGAATATTGAGTTCTGCTCTACCCGGAGATAGAGGGCGTGAGCGATAGCTAGCATATTTCACTACCGCTCATAAACAGTCTCAATCAAACCGAGACTGCAATATTTCGTATGTGTCGTGCTCGGCCGTTTCCAAAGGTCCATTATCGTACTCCTTTTTTATTACGAGAAATCATGAATTGATCAACAATTTATATCATGTATCATTGATTTATTAGTTTTCAATATAAAGTTTATGACGAATTAATGTGCTTCAATCCACTTGTTTAACATGTATATTTAATACGTCTAGTTTTAGAACAGCAACATAGAGAGCTGTGTGTACTTTTTTGTACGTTGTATGTTTAATTGAATGTTTGTTTAGCTTTGTGACGTATTTTCCCATCTTCATGTGATGAGTTCAAAGTCCATTTTGGAGCAATTTTAAATTATATATATTAATATATACATCCTTGAGGCCCTCAAAATGAGAGTTTTGAATTACGTTTTCTGGTTGTAATTTCTACCTTCGTGTAGTAAAACAAAAACAAAAATAAAATAAAATAAAATCGACCTACCTACCCTGTTGTTTTTTTAGCAGAAAACCTGAAACAAGATGTTTTTTCTTTGCCTAATTGATCATGCCCTTATGATATTATCGACTAAATGGATACTAACTAACTAAAAGTACTAACATCAACTCAACAAAACTAATATTTCCGATTCTATGGCTTATTTTCTTGATTTAAACTGGAACAAATATAAAGATTACTGTTATAACATTGTTAATTATCCTCATTTGGATGTTCCAGGATCAACTTTTCATGGAGTATACTGTTTCTGACCTTTGTCGTAGTTAAAGAGATTGTGTTGAGGACTTTAATGCTTTAATTTAATCCTTTGTATAACTAAACAGATACTCCATTAGGGCTACCGCTACAATGACCTTTGAAAAACCTTTACACAATTGTATTATTGTAACCCTAGGGGATCTACTTTACTTTTAAAATATAAAAATAATTTAAGAACTATTCTACGACAAAGACAATCGCAATACGTGTTTTGATGGTGACGTGGTTTACAAACTTCACAAGATCCTTTGCCATGGTCACTTTCATACAAACTTTACGTTAACAAGTTTATCAATAGAGAATATGACCCAATCATTTTGCAACGAACTGCAAGTTTAATTGTTGACCCATTTAGAGTTCGCAACTAGGTTTTCCTCATGGATTGTGCGATGACCCGACACATTGTGGAACCTATGACAACGTCTACCTAAAGCCCAAAAGAATGGTGACGTTTGACGTGTGTCTGCAATTATGTCTTGTCTTGTCCACAATTGTTTATTTTCTTGTTGCCCTGGCTTTTGCCAAGTCATTGAGTACCTTCTTTGTGGCTTTCTAGGCTATTGTTTTTTTGTATTTATATATACACGAGCATCTTTGTGTTTTACTTATAATGCCTATTAATGCTGCCTTGTTGGTTAGCGAACAGTTCATGACAGTGGTTTCTTTATTTACATTGTCCCGTGAAAGGGGTTTGACACGTTTAATGTTTGTCTCCAATCTTGTCTGCCGTGCCCTTTTATGGTGAATTAACTTATTGCTCTGGGTCCGTATTCATAAAGCAGCGTAGGCCAAGAACAAAAGTAGTCGTGTTTCAGGTTCCCGACCGAACCTATATTTTGTCCCGACTCTAATTTTTTTTGTCCGTGATTCAAAAAAAAAAGAATCTCGATCTCTTGTGCTGCGATGATGACGATATCGTTTTCGTTCTGTATTCGTCAATGCTTTAGTCCGACGGAAATACTGCGATTGGTGTATCTCGGATGTTTTACCTGACAATGGCTGCCGCAGCAAGGTTTATGGCCTTCAAGGTCGCTTAATGCGACCTTCAAGAGGCCATAAATTAGCTGTATTACTTCCGACAAATTGGTGGCCGATATTATCATATCGGGGAGATTCCTCCTTCAAATAAAGGCTGCAATATTACTGTCACCGGTTCTGTATGCATTTTCCGAGCAACACAATAAAAACGTCAAATGTTTTCTTCGGCTCACACGACAAATGTTTATAAAATTTAAATATTAAAAGTAAGAAAAAAGTAATTTTATTTCATTGTATGTTTTACAACGCTTATGTCTTTCCGCTTTCTTGTCTCGTACGTTTCTCTATTACAATAGTATTCTATGCAACTCCGACCGTGGTGGCCCTGAGTGAAATCCTGATTCATGGAAATTTATATTTGATGTTGTCATGTTATTATGCCATGTTATTACGAGAAATAATCATGAATTGATCAGAAAGTTATATCATGTGTCATTGTTTTATTTGTTTTCAACATGTTTAATATAAATGATTTTATGACGAATAGAATTAACGTGCTTCAATTCACTTGTTTAATATATTTAATACTTCCAGTTTTATAATAGCAACATAGAGAGTTGTGTGTACTTTTGTGTACGTTGCATGTTTTATTGAAACCATATTCCAAACAAATGCATGTTTGTTGTGCTCTGTGACGTTTCTTTCCCATCTTCATGTGAAAAGTTCAAAGTCCATTTTGAAGCAATTTTAAATTATGTATATTAATATATACATCATTGAGTCCCTTAAAATCAGAGTTAAGAATTATTTTTTCTGGTTGTAATTTCTACCTTCGTGTAGTAAAAAAAGTAAAGAAGATCGACATACCTACCATATATTTTTTTAGCAGGAAACCTGAAACACGACTATTTTTTTCTTGAGTGGATAATTATACTTAAGTCAAAATTTAAGATTTTTACATATTTTTAAATCTCTTCATTAACCTCCCAGGAACACTAAAAAACATAGTTTTTAAGATAAATATTTAGCTGTAGCTTTTATTTATCCATCAGCTACTTAGCATTATTAAGACAACGTCTTCAATCGATAGCAAAAGGTGTTTAAAAACTGATACAATTTGACTTCAGTTAAGATATTGCTAAGTAGCTTTATGAATACGGACCCTGGCATCTGCTAATTCATTGAGTACTTGCGTTGTGGTTTTCTAGGCTGTTTTATACTCATATATACCTGATCATATTTGTGTTAATTTTATATTACCTTAATAATGTTGCATTGCTTGATTTTTGATTTTATCCAAACGAAAATTACCTCGGCATCGTGATTTTGATTTCCAAATCTGATTACCTATGACGTCAAAGGACCGGTACAGGTGATGTATAATTGGTCCTAATTAGCACTAACCTCATGCAAGATCAACAGACAAAACAATTTATTGCAGGATTCAAACTAGTCCTACCGGTTGCGCTGATTGTAAAACACGCTTGTCTGTGAATACAACATACTGTGAGTATCTGTATAAATCATAAATACAATTATTTTTTTTAAATTGTAGGCGATCTTGATGACATGTCTACCACACATCCTACGTGGACAATCACTTGGCGATCCGTGTCCCAATAGAGCATGCTACGGTCACACTGAGTGTATCAATGGCATATGTGAATGTTTATGGAAAGACGGATATATGTCAAATCAAGACAACAGTGGATGTATATATGGAAGTAAGTTACAGATATTTAAAGAAACTATCCGGCCAAATAACTGTAAAACTACACTTTGAACTCGTTTATCAAAATGTGATACAGGTGTTCAGGTCATATACTAATGAATATGAGCCGATTAAAATTATATGTTTTATTAACGGTTTTTAAAATTCTCGTGACTGAATATATTTAAAATGAATTCTGAGTTGGTATCTCTTGATTCGACCCTCCAGTTTTGTGGTTTGGCCTGGCTGTTTCAAGACGTCTATAATGTGTCAATAGAGTTCGAATTTTCGAAATATTTAAATATAAATCGTCGTGGGTATGTTTAGAAACAGTGCACACATGTTGTAAAATGTGACTGTTGTTGTGGGGTAGTATTTTAAGTTGTGGTAACTGAAATCAGAATTTAACTTAGGAACCTATGTGTGCTGATACAGATCATGCCACATATAAACAATTATAATGGCACCATCAACCTTTTTCCAATTCACTTTTCTCTCATATACGTGTCGTCTACCAACCCATCCACAATAACACATTTATATTCCATTCGACGTTCTTTTAACCCCACACTTGATAGGATTAGGTAGCAAATACTGTATGATGTTGAGGTCTATATCAAGTTTATGGACTGAGAGAGAGGAAGAGAGAGAGAGAGAGAGAGAGAGAGAGAGAAGAGAGAGAGAGAGAGAGAGAGAGAGAGACTTGGTTGCCTATTATACACTGACCCAGCTTTAAATTCGTCGAACTGAAACTTGTTTTCCCCTTAACTCATTCATATTTTCGAGTTAGTTAGTACTATTAAAAATCAATCGTCACTTCAAGTTGATGTCCGTCCTCTTGCAATCTACGTTGACGTGCTGGATAATCAGTGATGTACCGGACTCTCTGCACCGTTTCTCTTATTAAAAACTCAACAAAGGGCTTCGTGTCACATAACGAGTCTCATTAAAAACGTCATTGTCGGACAGACTCTGTTGCCTTGAGTGTAATACGCACTTGTTGTTCAGAGTTATAAATGTGTATACACGTAAGGGGATATTTATACGACAGACTATAGGCTACTCGTATGTACACGTATACACGAATACATAAGGTAAACTCTCTAATAAACAATTATAAAAAAGCTGACCTTCCTACCTATTTTGTTCCACCAATGTTGCAGTAAATACATGTATTTTTTTCTTATATTTAGAAATATATGTCTTTCCACATTTTGCTTAAAGTCATATCTATAACTATTTCTAGATTCTAGATTAATTCAGGTCATGATTTGATAACATTTAGAAATTAAAGTTATTGCTCACCCTTGAAATAGAGACAGGTAAATATTTAAGGCCTTTAACTGTACACCTTGTACATTTTATTTTATTGCCCGATACATAAGTAGTGCCTATTTCATATTATTAACGCCGTCATCAGGAGACCAATAAATAAATGCATAACTATTAGAAATATGTACCACTAGTTCATGCTAAAACTACAATATGATACTGGTGGAATACTCTTATACGATGTGTATTCTTTAGTGCGAAAGCGATGAACATTGTATGCTGAATAAAGGAATTGAAATTGAAATTGAAAATTTGAAATTCACATTTCCTGTTTGACTTTGATTTTAATTTTATTCACACAGTCCTTGTACACTATTTGAAATCTACATTTTCTGTTTGGCTTTGTATCTTATAATCTTCACCCAGTCATCCGTGTTCGCCATTTGAAATGTTATTTCCTGCTTGTCAATGACTCCACCCTCCTATCCTTGTCCATTACTTGTGTATTGTTCACTACCCTAGACATATCAGTGTACATGTATATTTATCCTAGTCCATGGTCAGCTGTTTGTGTGTTTACAAGTATGTGTATATGTAATGTTTCTGTACCTATGTTGATCTTTTACCAGTCTGTCGTTATTATACGACCTTTCGTTTATACGATCTTTCGTTTATTGCAACACTTTCGAATATTACTTATTTCGCTCCATGGCATAGTTTTGTGTATTATACTATTTCGTTTCGTGCGACAGCTTCGTGTATTACAATATTGCTTTGCCTTGTTTTAATGCAGCAGCAAGCAGCATAGTTCTTAGTTTAAACTTATTTAATTTACATCGATTGTAGCGAAAGCTCTCTGACTTATTATAATCACCCTCAATGTCTTCCTGGGTAGAACCAGTACTAAGCAATGCAGATAAAGTGTCTTGTTCAGAGACACAACACATATGGTGGTGACGGGGATCGAACCTATGACGTATCGATCATGGATCCAACGCTCCACCACTAGACCACAGCGCTCCACAGTTCTTATTTGATTATGTTTTATGTGTTATCATTTTCAGCACTCTACCAAGACTTTACTGTGACGGCTATAGTAGACGTCACGTGGCTTCAGGCATATTCCACTCTGTTGTCCAGCAAGTCAAGATCTTTGGGCACAAATCTCACAAAATGGGTAAGTAGCTTTGGTCGCTATGTGTGGTTGGTGCAGGGAGAATTATTTTATAAACAACGAACAGTTCAAAAACGAATAAAATTAAACATGGAAAGCGGTGGGAACATGCGAAATCGAATGTAAATTGAATAGATAATATATAGGGTAAAACAATTTCGACCCGATGGTGGTATACTATGACAGGATGGGCTATCATGACGTGTGATTCCTGTTGTGGTAGCACTACTTACTGCTGCAAATAAACACCGTCGTGACTGTTAGGGAAGCGGGGAAAACAGGTCGAAACATATCAAATTAGCATTGGGAAATAGAAATTGGCAAACTTATTCATAAAATTAAAAAATATGTATATATAAATTTGAACAACATAAGAACAATTAGCTAATATATGTTTAAGAAGTGGAGAAAGGGGTAAATATATTTTGAGCAGTGGAACATAAGCCACGCCTGTATATAAGTATTTCGTGATTTTATTGTTGATATGTGCGGCACGTTGGGTTATTTATTCTCAGTTATCAGTATATACACTTAAGAGTGTCTGAGTGAACCTGTGGGACACAAGACCGTCTTTAAAAGAAATATAAAAAGATCGGACAAGGAAAGTAGCATTCAAGGAGGACAGTCAACCACAAAACACAGAAATAAACACGCAAACAGACAAACAAGAAGGCAAAAGCAATAATAAATGCAAACGACATCACAAACACAAAAGGGTTGACAATAGGGTTCCGCTTTGGAACGGTCTGTGCCAACGTAGGCCACTGGGGGGTTTAAACCGGTTCTAGGGTGCACCAAACATCACACTTACCTTACTGTCATCCCATTAAAACAGGACAGTGTAAATAAAGAAATCCCCGCCATGATCTAATCTCTAACCAACAAGGCAACATCAATAGGCAATATAAGTAAAACACAAATATGCTCGTGTAAATATAATAGAACAAAACAATAGCCTAGAAAGCCACAATAAAGGTACTCAGTGACTTGGCAGAAGCCGGAGCAGTAAGAGAATAAACCATTAAGGGCACGACAAGAAAGATCATAGACAAACATCAAACTCCACCGGCCCAATGGGCTTGAGGTAGGCGTCATCATAGGGTCCACAGTATGTCCGGTCATCGTACAATTAAAGAGGAAAGCATAGTGGCGAACTGTAAAAGGGTCCACCACAAAGCATGCAGTACGTTGCAAAATGATAGGGTCATAACCCCTTTTGATAAAACTTTTAACAAGTTTAACAAAGATAGTATGAAAGTGATCATGACCAAGAATCTTACGAAGTTTATAAATTCCCCTTGATGGGATATATATGTTATACGAAGAGCTCTTGAGGACATAACGACATATGAAGTGCCATAATGCGCATATAAAATCATTGGCATTTATAGTTGGTTTGCTAATTTTATTTTTGCCCCAGTGAAAAAAATAGGGTATTCAAATCGGCTCCGTTTGTCCGTCTGTCCGTATGTTCGCCCGTCCGTCCGTCTGTCCGTCTGTCCGTTATCGCATCTCCTCCTAAACCGTGAACGGAATTCAACCAAACTTAGGGTATGGCATCACCATATGACGACGGCGTGCAAGGGCACTATTATTGTTGGCTCCGAGCCCAGGGGCCCCATGTAGGTCAAACGGTCAAATAAACTGAAACTTCAATTACGCTGTCATTTTTTCATATGTTTGCACATAACTTGGTATATGTAATCGTCTATAAAAGATTAACAATTTATCAAACGATTTTTATATTTTTTCAAACTCGAACGTCTGCCCTGGGCCCAGGGTGGGTGGGCTGGCGGGAGTTGAGGTCATTTATTTGTGTACATGTAAGTATGTCTCAAATGAAACATTACAAGGGCACTATTATTGTTGGCTCTGCACCCATTGTCCCTAAGGGGGTCAAGAGGTCAAATAAACTAACAATTCAATTACGCTGTCATTTTTCCATATTCTTGCACATAACTTGGTATATGTAAATGTCTATAAAAGATAAGCAACATATTAAATGATATTATTATTTTTATTATATCGAGCTCGGACCATCTGCCCGGGGACCCAGTGGGTGGGTGGGGGGGGGGGGGGGGAGGGGGTGGGGGTGGTGGGGTGTGTGGAGAAGGATTTGGATTTGTTTTTATATAATTTATGTCTCAAATGCAACACGATGATGGGATTACACTGTATACATTTGTTTCCTCCTATGCTATATTTGGGCCTGGAGGAAGGGGCATCAAATACACTAATAATGCAATTACGATGTCATTGTTTCACACTTTTGCACATTAATTGGTATAATAGAGATACACAGCATGTAAAATGATGTATTATTTAAACTCGGACGTCTTCCCTGGGGTTCGGGTTGGAGGGGGTGTGTGGTGCAATTATTTACATTTGTATACATCTTAATGGTTTTCAAAAAAATTGTAATTCATATATAGAAATGTAAACTTAATTTCATCATTTTCATACTAATACTAAGTAGTTTGATGTAAATATTTGCATTGGTATTAATCCTAATGCTTTTCAAATACCCTTGTTATTCATCTATAAAAGGCAATACAAGTATGTTGATACTAAAATATAATGTTTCCTATTCAGTTGGAATGCGCATTCGACGATACAAACTGCACTGCCGTGGTGACTATAACAGGGTTTCGGTAAGTTATATTCATCAAGCAATATGATTGGCTGGCGAGGGGGACTCGTGTTATTATTTTGATTAACGAGATGGTGTGTTGCTGTTTAACGTCTCATCATTATAGGTAATTAGATTATTTGGATATGTGTACGAGTTCTTCGCCGTAATACTATTGCTCGACTTTAGGCAAATATCCCAATACAAATCTCTAACCGAATTTTTCATCTAAAAACTAATATTTAGAACAAAACAATAGGTTTTAACATTTAATTTTCATCATGCATTTGATACAAACATACTGTCGTAACATCGTGGGGATTGTTTGCAATGAAACAAACATACTATAAAGTGTGCATCACATGTCAAACGTCCTGTAACCTGAACTGTGAATTACACCAATCCCTAACGAGAATGCGAAAGAGTAGACTGCCTCACTGCGCATGTACAGTTTCACTCAAACAAGCGACAGTCAAATACCGATTTCTTTGCCGTAAATTACGGCTAAATAAAGCGCATTCTCTACGTTCTATAAAAAGATATACATATATTGGGATTTCACTCCATATTGTTTACAGAACTGAATGCAGATGCGTCACTTACTTAAAGGAATAAAGGTGGCGGGATATCTATAAACTCTGAAAATGGCTACGCCTATAAAACGAGCAAGTAAAAATAATGGCGGAGTTCTACAGTCGTTTACATTTAAACGCTGTGTAGCAGTCTAGCGAAATAGTTGTTCTAGTACAATGATTTTACAGCACGTCAATATGAGCACGTCAATATGGGCACGTCAATATCAATATGGGCACGTCAATATCAATATGGGAACGTCAATATGGGCACGTCAATATCAATATGGGCACGTCAATATGGGCACGTCAATATCAATATGGGCACGTCAATATCAATATGGGAACGTCAATATGGGCACGTCAATATCAATATGGGCACGTCAATATGGCACGTCAATATGGGCGAATGTTGACGTTTTCTGTTAAAAAGAAAAATTGAAAGTAAACGGAGCTTGTAAATGCTGTTTGCAATAAGGTCAAATATTCGTTTGTGATCACAGGAGGTACCCGGTTTCTCCACACATTTGGCGGTAACTGAAAACACTTTGCATGATAAATAAGGTATAAATGGTGACAGCCAATACGAAATTATCGCTAATGGTATTTTAATTGTAATTTAATCTCTCATCAACACATCGTCTGGGGTCACCATAGAAAGTGATGGCTGCATATGAATCTGGAAAACGAGCAATACAAGTTAAACAGAGGGTGGAATATGATCCATATGTGCTTACGTTTTAAAGAAGAATTAAGAATGAGGATAACATTTGTTTGTGTATGTTTTAAAAAATCTGTATATATGTAATTGAAAAGTAATTGTTGCTTTTTATATATGCAACGTGCTCGGAGAATTGACTCCGATATAAGGGACCGGTTTGTTTCCTTATCGCATTTACTATCCAGAATTATTTTTGACCATTATATTCATATAATAAAGTTGTCTATTGCTATTTTACTATAATGACTTATTCTCACTTAAAGGGTTTGATGCAATATTTTCAAGATTTATTTAAAAGGGCTCTGAAAATCCTAAACAAAAAAGTTGAAAGGATTATCCAAATGCCATGAAAAATAAATGAGATATGATATATATATGTATATATGATATATGATATAAAAAATCGCAATGACGTCATAGTTCAAGATGGCCGCCTCCGTTGATTGTTTTGCAAATTTTCAATAGTCATATCACCTGTAATTTTCATGGCATTTTGATAATTCTTTCAGCGTTTTTTAAAGACTTTCTTAAATCGTGTTTGAAAATAGTGCATCAACCCCTTTAACAGATTTTTACATAGAATACCTCTATTTTTCGAAGTACGAATAATGGTCCCCTAATGTGATTTAACCAAGAATGCACCAAGTTGCCATTATTATACAACATAACATACCATAAATTATCATACCTGTATTTATGTCATTATTAGGCAAGGAGACAACACGACACTAGCTGATTTCGGCTTGAAGACAGATAAACTTCAAACACTATCTCAAGTGACAACTGCGTTAGAATACTTGATAACTATCATATCATTTGATGTTAAACCGTCAGCCACAGCTGCCACAGCAACACCTACGACACCAAGCTCAACGACGACGACTCCAGCTAAAACATCAATAACGGACGCAGTAACAACTACACTGATAACACCGACAACAACAACAGCACAAAATACCTCGAAAATATCGCTGACGTCAGTTAAACCGTCAGCCACCGCTGCCACAGCAACACCCACGACACCAAGCTCAACGACGACGACTCCAGCTAAAACATCAATAACGGACGCAGTAACAACTACACTGATAACATCGACAACAACAACAGCACAAAAGACCTCGACAATATCGCTGACGTCAGTTAAACCGTCAGCCACCGCTGCCACAGCAACACACACGACACCAAGCTCAACGACGACGACTCCAGCTAAAACATCAATAACGGACGCAGTAACAACTACACTGATAACACCGACAACAACAACAGCACAAAATACCTCGAAAATATCGCTGACGTCAGTTAAACCGTCAGCCACCGCTGCCACAGCAACACCCACGACACCAAGCTCAACGACGACGACTCCAGCTAAAACATCAATAACGGACGCAGTAACAACTACACTGATAACACCGACAACAAAAACAGCACAAAAGTCCTCGACAATATCACTGACGTCAGTACAAGTGACAGAGTCAGTGACAACAACACAAAGTCAAACGAGAACACCATCACAGACGTATGTACAGGCATCACGAACTTCAATGTCAAAGGAGTCATCAAAACCCACAACAACCGTGTCGACAAAACCTTCACCTACAGCTTCAGTTGTATCTCCAATAGACTCGCAGATAACAGCTACAACAACACCAGCAAAGTCATCGTCATCATCTACAACAACGTACGATATATATCGCCAACGGCTTCATCTAAAAGTTCAACATCCACTTCGACGTCGGTGCCATCAGTTATGACAAGTTCGCCACTTGAGACTTCAGGTATAGTTGCGTTGTTGTAATATATAATTGAGGGAAAGACTAGTTGGTTGGTTGAATGGTATGTTCAGCACATATTAGTTTATAAATCACGGTCGATATTTTAGTGGTGGAGGCAGATCACCAAATTTCCTGGGCACGACAAGAAAGATCATAGACAATTATCAAAGGCCACCGTCCCAATGGGCTTTAGGTGGGCGTCATCCTAGGGTCCACAGCCTGTCCGGTCATCGTACAATTAAAGAGGAAAGCATAGTGGCGAACTGTAAAAGGGTCCACCACCAAGCAGATAGAGTCATAACCTCTTTTGATAAACTGTTTAACAAGTTTAACAAAGATAGTATGAAATCGATCATGACCAAGAATCTTACGAAGTTTATAAATCACATCACCATAGAAGTCAGGTTGTGATATTCACACTGAAGGTCATTATATGGGTTAAATACACATTTTTTCTTCATGAAAACTTAACGTTGGTTATAACTTTCTCATTTTTTGATTTTTCTTCATCAAACTTTCCCAGCGTCTCCATTTGAACAAACTTGGTAAAGGACCTTAATGAAAAATATTAAACCGCTGGCTCTTGTAGTTTCAGAGAAGAAGATTTTATTTGTTTTCCTTTACAAGTCTATGTAAAATTGTGACCCACTAGGCGGGGCCAAATTGCACAACAGGGTCACCATTTTAACAAACTTGGTAGAGAACCATAAGCTGATAGCAAATGCAAAATATTAAACATGTGGCTCTTGCAGTTTCAGAGAAGAAGATCAGGATCACCATTTGAACACATTTGGTAAAGGACCATACTCTTATAGTGAATGCAAACTATTACACTTCTGGCTCTTGTAGGTTCGGAGAAGAAGATTTTTTAAAACAATTTCCTATATAAGTCTTTGAAAAACTGTGACCTCCGGGGCGGGGCCAAATTAGACCTCAGGGTCACCATTTGAATAAACTTAGTAGAGGACCATAAGCTGATGCTACATGTAAAACATGAGAGCTCTGTGCCTTGTGGTTCAGAGTGGAAGATTTGTTAAAGTTTTTTCCTATATGTCTATATCAAAAACATGAAAAATCTCAATATTCAAAGATGGACCCTCGGGGCACGGCAATTTTTGATCCCGGGGACTTCATTGGAACAAACTTGATAATCTAGGAGTTGGCTATCATTTTAAAAGAAAAACTGTTGAAATCTGTTCAGTGGTTCTTTAGAAGAAGCTTTTTTAAGGTTTCAACCATATATGGTAATGACGGCCATCTTAGATGTCGCGCTGACCTAAATTTAACAAATCTAAAAAGCATTCAACTAAGGATCATCCATGCGAAGGGTTTCCAAACTGGTCCAGCGGTTTCTGAGGAGATGTCGTCTGAAGAAAAGTTAACGCCGATGACGACGATGCCGACGGACGGACGACGGACGACGGATGACTGTCGACGGACGAAGAGTGTTCCCAATAGAGTCTCTTTTGGATTTTCATCCGGTAATTTTCTGCGTGTTTCTAGTTATTTTAAGGCCTTTTAAAAAATTATCCCTTTTGGACTATTCCTACCACTCCTGTCCGCTTAAACGACTGATTTGTACGGATTAAGTACAGTAAGTTCAACTTAAAAAACATATTTCTAAATTTCTATTCAATATATTGAAAAGAAAAATGGTCATAATAGAGGACATAACAAACACTTTCTTCTCAGCAAAAATTATGTGGAAATATTGATTGCTTCGGAAAATATAGACGATATATCATTTTAGCCGATATATTGAGAAAATCCGGCACGACGGATGACTGCTGGCTTGGCCTTGATAACGTTTGCATTGGGTCCTTACAACGAATTTACTGGCTGTGTGTACCGAAGGCGTACATATCGGACGGGCAGTTTGGGCATGCGGACGGTTTGGGCTGCCTGGGCGGGCTGGGCGTTTTGGGTGGGTAGGCCGGATTTAGGGTGGGAGGACGGGGGTGGATGCGGTTTTCGGGCAGGCGGGCGTTCATTCGGACGGGCTTTTAGTGCGGGCGGGCGTTTTAGGGGAGCGGGATGGCGTTTTGTTGGGCGGGCGGGCTGGCGTTGTGGTCGGTCTGGCGTTGCAGGCGGACTGGCGTTGCGGGTGGGCGGGCGTTACAGGCGGTCTGGCATTTTGGCCGACAGGCTGGCGTTTTTGAGGCGATTAGGCGTTGCGGGCGTTCTGGGCGGTAGGACGGGCTTTTTCGGGTGGGCGGGCTTTTTCCGGGCGATCGGGCGGTCGGGGTTTTTCGGACAGGCGTCGGGCAGGAAGTCGGACGTTTCGGCCTGGTGGACTGGCGTTTTGGGCGTACTGGCAGGCGGGCGGTCGAGGCGGCCTAGAGGGAGGACGGGAGGACGGGCGGCGGTTTCGGGCAGGCGGGCATTCATTCGGACCGGCATTCGGGCGGGTTTTTTGGGCGGTCGGGCGGGAGTTTTGGGCGGGTGGACGTTTTGGGCGAGCGGGATGGCGTTTTTTTGGGGCGGGCGGTCTGGCGTAGCAGGCGGGCTGGCATTGCGGTTGGGCGGGCTGGCGTTACGGGCGGTTAATCTGACGGGCATTCGAGCGGTTTTTTTTGGGCTGGAGGGACGGATGTTTGGGCCGGCGGGCGGGCCTCCGGAAGGGAAGGAGCGAGCGAGGGCGTGTTTAGGCGGGCGAGTGTGATGGAAGGCGGTTTGGTAGGGCGGGCGTTTTGGGAAAGCAGGCGTAATGGATGGACGGACGGTTGTTTAGGGCGGGCGAAGGGGCAGGCGTTTGTATTTGGCGGACGGGCGGGCGTTTTGGGCAGGCGGTTGGGCGAGCGGGCGGGCGCTTTTGTCAGGAGCTTTGTTGGCGTTTTGGTCGGCAGGATGACGTTTTTGAGGCGAGTAGGAATGGCGGGCGTTTTGAGCGGTAGGGCGGGCTTTTTTCGGGCGATCGGGCGGTCGTTTTTTTTCGGGCAGGCGGTCGGGCAAGAAGTCGGACGTTTCGGCCTGATGGACTGGCGTTTTGGGCGTGCTGGCAGGTGGGTGGTCGAGGCGGTCTGGCGTTACAGGCGGGCTGGCCTTGCGGGCGGGCGGGCGGGCTGGCGTTACGGGCGGTTAATCTAACGGACATTCTAGCGAGTTTTTTGGGCGGACGGGAGGACGGGCGGCGGTTTTCGGGCAGGCGGGCATTCATTCGGACGGGCATTCGGGCGGGCTTTTTGGGCGGTCGGGCGGGAGTTTTGTGCGGGCGGGCGTTTTGGGCGAGCGGACTGGCGGGTTTTTTTGCGGGCGGGCTGTCGTTGCGGGCGGGCTGGCGTTGCGGGTGGGCGGACTGGCGTTACATGCGTGCGGTTATTCTGACGGGCATTTGAGCGGGGTTTTTTTGGGCTAGAGGGAGGAATGTTTGGGCGGGCGGGCCCCCGGAAGGAAGGAGCGAGCGAGGGCGTGTTTGGGCGGGCGGTTGTGATGAGGGCGGTTTGGTAGGGCGGGCGGGCGTTTTGGGCAAGCGGGCGTAATGGATGGGCGGACGGTTGTTTTTGGCGGGCGGACGGGTGGGCGTTTTTTTTTAGCGGACGGGCGGGCGTTTTGGGCGGGCGGAAGCGCGGTTTGGGCAGACGTGAGGCAGGGAGGGTGGGAAGGAGCGAGCGAGAGTGTAAGGGAGAGCGTTTGGTCGGGCGGGTGTGAGAAAGGGCGGTTTGGGCGGACGTGGGGTTGGTGTAGGCGGTTTGGGTGGGCGGGCGTTCTGGCGTTTTGGACGAGCGAGTGGGCGTTTTGGCTGTTTTGGGAGGGAGGGAGGGTGGAGTAACGGTTGGGCCAATAAGCGGAAGGTCGCACTGGTGGCGGGTAGGCGTGCCGGAGAACTTACTACTGCACGAAAATCGTCAAAAACACTAAAAAACATATGGATGGGATCGGATTTCGCTTAGCCCCGATCCCCTGACATATATAATCGATTTAAATACTATTTATAATTCATGAGTAATGCAATGACTACACTTTCCGCATAAACACATCATAATATTTGTAAGAATAAAGACCTTAAAGCAAGTACAAGGATATGGTAAAATCCGAAAATCGTCAAAAACACTAAAAAACATATGGATGATCTCGAGTTTCGCTTAGCCCCGAGCTCCTCATATATATATACAATTTAAATACTATTTATCATTCAATAGTAATGAATTGCCTATACTTTCCGCATAAACACATTGTAATATCTGCAAGAATAAATAAATTAAAGCAAGTACAAAGATATGGTAAAATCCGAAAATCGTCAAAAACACTAAAATACATATGGGTGGGCTCGGGTTTCGCTTAGCCCCGATCACCTGACATATATAATCGATTTAAATACTATTTATAATTCAAGAGTAATGCATTGACTACACTTTCCGCATAAACACATTATAATATCTGTAAGAATAAAGACATTAAAGCAAGTACAAGGATATGGTAAAATCAGAAAATAGTCAAAAACACTAAAAAAACATATGGGTGGGCTCGGGTTTCGCTTAGCCCCGATCCCCTCATATATGTATTCAATTGAAATACTATTTATAATTCAAGAGTAATGCGTTGACTACACTTTACGCATAAACGCATTCTAATATATGTAATAATAAAGACATTAAAGCAAGTACAAGGATATGGTAAAATCCGAAAATCTCCAAAAACACTAAAAAACATATGGGTAGGCTCGTATTGCGCTTAGCCCCGATCCCCTGACATATGTAATTGATTTAAATACTATTTATAATTCAAGAGTAATGCATTGACTACACTTTCCGCATAAACACATTATAATATCTGTAAGAATAAAGACATTAAAGCAATTACAAGGATATGGTAAAATCCGAAAATCGTCAAAAACACTAAAAAACATACGGGTGAGCTCGGGTTTCGCTTAGCCCCTCGACCCTCATATATATATTCAATTTAAATACTATTTATAATTCAATAGTAATGCATTGACTATACATTCCGCATAAACACTTTCTAATATGTGTAAGAATAATGAAATTAAAGCAAGTTCAAGGATATGGTAAAATCCGAAAATCGTCAAAAATACTCAAAAACATATGGGTGGGCTCTGATTTCGCTTAGCCCTGATCCCCTGACATATGTAATTGATTTAAATACTATTTATAATTCAAGAGTAATGCATTGACTACACTTTCCGCATAAACACATTATGATATCTGTAAGAATAAAGACATTAAAGCAAGTACAAGGATATGGTAAAATCCGAAAGTCGTCAAAAACACTACAAAATCATATGAGTGGGCTCGGGTTTCGCTTAGCCCCGATACCCTGAAATATATAATCGATTGAAATACTATTTATAATTCAAGAATACTGCATTGACTACACTTTCCACATAATCACATTATAATCTCTGTAAGAATAAAGACACTAAAGCAAGTACAAGGATTTGGTAAAATTCGAAAATCGTCAAAATCACTAAAAAACATATGGGTGGTCTCGTATTTCGCTTAGCCCCGATCCCCTAACATAAATAATCGATTTAAATACTATCTATAATTCAATAATAATGAATTTTCTACACTTTCCGCATAAACACATTCTAATATCTATAAGAAGAAAGAAATTAAAGTATGTAAAAGGAAATGGTAAAATCCGAAAATCGTCAAAAACACTAAAAAGCATATGTGTGGGCTCGGGTTTCGCTTAGCGCCGAGCCCCTCATATATATATTCAATTTAAAAACTATGTATAATTCAACATTAATGCATTGACTACACTTTCCGCTTAAACACAGTTCAATATCTGTAAGAATAAAGACATTAAAGCAAGTACAAGGATATGGTAAAATCCGAAAATCGTCAAAAACACTAAAAAACATATTGGTGGGCTCTGATTTCGCTTAGCCCCGATCCCCTGACATATGTAATTCATTTAAATATTATCTATAAATACTATTTATAATTCAATAGTAATGCATTGCCTATACATTCCGCATAAACACTTTCTAATATATGTAAGAATAATGAAATTAAAGCAAGTTCAAGGAAATGGTAAAATCCGAAAATCGTCAAAAAATACTCAAAAACATATGGGTGGGCTCTGATTTCTCTTAGCCCCGATCCCCTGACATATGTAATTGATTTAAATACTATTTATAATTCAAGACTAATGCATTGACTACACTTTCCGCATAAACACATTTCAATATCTGTAAGAATAAAGACATTAAAGCAAGTAAAAGGATATGGTAAAATCCGAAAATCGCCAAAAAAACTAAAAAAACATATGGGTGGGCTCGGGTTTCGCTTAGCCCCGAGCCCCTCATATATATATTCAATTTAAATACTATTTATCATTCAATAATAATGCATTGCCTATACATTCCGCATAAACACATTCTAATATCTGTAAGAATAAAGACATTAAAGCAAGTTCAAGGATATGGTAAAATCCGAAAATCGTCAAAAACACTAAAAAACATATGGGTGGGCTCGGTTTTCGCTTAGCCCCGAGCCCCTCATATATATATTCAATTTAAATGCTATTTATCATTCAATAGTAATGCATTGCCTATACTTTCCACATAAACATATTCTAATATCTGTAAAAATAAAGAAATTAAAGCAACTACAAGGATATGGTAAAATCCGAAAATAGTCAAAAACACTAAAACACATATGGGTGGGCTCGGGTTTCGCTTAACTCCGATCCCTTCATATATATATTCAATTTCAGTACTATTTATAATTCAACAGTAATGAATTGACTACACTTTCCGCTTAAACACATTTCAATATCTATAAGAATAAAGACATTAAAGCAAGTACAAGGATATGGTAAAATCCGAAAATCGTCAAAAAAACTAAAAAACATATTGGTGGGCTCTGATTTCGCTTAGCCCCGATCCCCTGACATAAGTAATTCATTTAAATACTATCTATAATTCAAGAGTAATGCATTGACTAAACATTCCGCATAAACACATTATAATATCTGTAAGAATAAAGACACTAAAGCAATTACAAGGATATGGTAAAATCCGAAAATCGTCAAAAACACTACAAAAACATATGGGTGGGCTCGGATTGCGCTTAGCCCCTCGACCCTCATATATATATATTCAATTTAAATACTATTTATAATTCAAGAGTAATGCATTGACTACACTTTCCGCATAAACAAATTATAATATTTGTAAGAATAAAGACATTAAAGCAATTACAAGGATATCGTAAAATCCGAAAATCATCAAAAACACTGAAAAACATACGGGTGGGCTCGGGTTTCGCTTAGCCCCTCGACCCTCATATATATATTCAATTTAAATATTATTTATAATTCAATAGTAATGCATTGCCTATACATTCCGCGTAAACACTTTTTAATATCTGTAAGAATAAAGATATTAAAGCAAGTTCAAGGATATTGTAAATTCCGAAAATCGTCAAAAATACTACAAAAACATATGGGTGGGCTCGGGTTTCGCTTAGCCCCGATCCCCTGAAATATATAATCGATTTAAATACTATTTATAATTCAAGAATACTGCATTGACTACACTTTCCACATAAACACATTATAATATCTGTAAGAATAAAGACATTAAAGCAAGTACAAGGATTTGGTAAAATTCGAAAATCGTCAAAATCACTAAAAACCATATGGGTGGTGTCGTATTTCGCTTAGCCCCGATCCCCTTACATATATAATCGATTTAAATACTATCTATAATTCAAAAATAATGAATTGTCTACACTTTCCGCATAAACACATTCTAATATCTATAAGAAGAAAGAAATTAAAGCATGTAAAAGGAAATGGTAAAATCCGAAAATCGTCAAAAACACTAAAAAATATATGGGTGGGCTCGGGTTTCGCTTAGCACCGAGCCCCTCATATATATATTCAATTTAAATACTATTCATAATTAAAAAGTAATGAATTGCCTTTACTTTCCGCATAAACACATTCCAATATCTGTAAAATAAAGAAATTAAAGCAATAACAAGGATATGGTAAAATCCGAAAATCGTCAAAAACACTAAAATGCATACGGGTGGGCTCGGGTTTCGCTTAGCCCCGATCCTCTGATATATATATTCAAATTAAGTACTATTTATAATTCAACAGTAATGCATTGACTACACTTTCCGCATAAACACATTCCAATATCTGTAAAAAATAAAGACATTAAAGCAAATACAACGATATGGTAAAATCCGAAAATCATCAAAAACACTAAAAAAACATACGGGTGGGCTCTGATTTCGCTTAGCCCCGATCCCCTGACATATGTAATTAATTTAAATACTATTTATAATTCATGAGTAATGCATTGCCTATACATTCCGCATAAACACATTCTAATATCTGTAAGAATAAAGACATTAAAGCAAGTTCAAGGATATGGTAAAATCCGAAAATCGTCAAAAACACTACAAACACATATGGGTGGGCTCGGGTTTCGCTTAGCCCCGATACCCTGACATATATAATCGATTGAAATACTATTTATAGTTCAAGAATACTGCATTGACTACACTTTCCATAGAATCACATTATAATATCTGTAAGAATAAAGACACTAAAGCAAGTACAAGGATATGGTAAAATTCGAAAATCGTCAAAATCACTAAAAAACCATATGGGTGGTCTCGTATTTCGCTTAGCCCCGATCCCCTAACATATATAATCGATTTAAATACTATCTATAATTCAATAATAATGAATTGTCTACACTTTCCGCATAAACACATTCTAATATCTATAAGAAGAAAGAAATTAAAGCATGTAAAAGGAAATGGTAAAATACGAAAATCGTCAAAAACACTAAAAAACATATGGGTGGGCTCGGGTTTCGCTTAGCCCCGATCCCCTGAAATATATAATCGATTTAAATACTATTTATAATTCAAGAATACTGCATTGACTACACTTTCCGCATAAACACATTTTAATATCTGTAAGAATAAAGACATTAAAGCAAGTACAAGGATATGGTAAAATACGAAAATCGTCAAAAACACTAAAAAAACATATGGGTGGGCTCTGATTTCGCTTAGCCCCGATCCCCTGACATATGTAATGGATTTAAATACTAATGCATTGACTACACTTTCCGCATAAACACATTTCAATATCTGTAAGAATAAAGACATTAAAGCAAGTAAAAGGATATGGTAAAATCCGAAAATCGTCAAAAACACTAATAAAACATATGGGTGGGCTCGGATTTCGCTTAGCCCCGAGCCCCTTATATATATATTCAATTTAAATACTATTTATCATTCAATAGTAATGAATTGCCTATACTTTCTGCATAAATACATTCTAATATCTGTAAGAATAAAGACTTTAAAGCAATTACAAGGATATGGTAAAATCCGAAAATCGTCAAAAACACTAAAATACATATGGGTGGGCTCGGGCTTCGCTTAACCCCGATCCCCTGGCATATATAATCGATTTAAATACTATTTATAATTCAAGAGTAATGCATTGACTACACTTTTCCGCATAAACACTTTCTAATATCTGTAAGAATAAAGACATTAAAGCAAGTACAAGGATTAAAGCAAGTACAAGGATATGGTAAAATCCGAAAATAGTAAAAAATGCACTAAGAAATCATGGACGGGCGGGTCGGTCTGGCGGAGGGAGGGTTGTCTTGAAGTTGGACGGGGCCTTCGGCCGGTTTTCGGGTGGGCCGACGTTCATTCAGACGGGAATTCGGGCGGGCTTTTTAGGCGATCGCTCGGGCTTATGGTCGGGCGTTTTGAATGAGCGGGCCGGCGGGCTTTTTTGACGTTATGGGCGGGCGGGCTTGCGTTTCGGGCGGTCTTTCGAGCTATCGGGCAATATGACGGGCATTCGGCTGAGCCGGCTTTTTGGGCGTTTTGGGCTGAAGTGAGGGAGGGATGTTTCGGTGGACGTTTGCTCGGGCGGGCAGGAGTATCGGCGGGCGGTCAATGGAGCGAGCGAGGGTGTGATGGATAGCGATTTGCTCGGGCGGGTGTGAAACAGGGCGGTTTGGGCGGACGTGAGGCAGGGAGGGAGGGAAGGAGTGAGCGAGAATGTGAGGGAGTGCGTTTGGTCGGGCGGTTCTGAGGGAGGGCTGTTTGGGCGGACGGGTCTTTGGGTGTGCGGTTTGGGTTGGCGGGCGGGCGCTAGGGCGGGCGGGCTGGCGTTTTGGACGAGCGAGTGGGCGTGGTGGCGTTTTGGCTGTTTTGGGAGGGAAGTTGAAAGGGTGGAATAACGGGTGGGAGAATAAGCGGAAGGTCGTATTGGTGGCGGGTGGGCTAGCCGGAGAACTTAATACAGATACGTCTCGTTACAACGGAGGCCGGCGGGCATTCGGGCGGGCGTGGCATGCGTTTTAGGTGGTCGGGTGGGCGTTTTAGGAGGGAGGGAAGGACATGGTGGAGTGGCGGGTGGCGTGGCGAATAAGCGAGAGGTCGTACTGGTGGCGGGTAGGCGTGCCGGAAAACTTAATACGGATATGTCTCGATATGACCTGTTTGTACCGAGTGTGTACATATCCGCCTTATTTAATGATCCTAATGATATCACTATTATATTCTATCAGTGCTATAAGATGTCACTTGCTATTTAAATGACATTTTTTACTATTTTAACGAATTTGGAGTTTTGAAGAACCAATTCCGTACCTGCCCGTCATTTTATGGCGTCATATAAATAACTTCTTTAAATTGCGCTATCAGGGCAAAATAGGTCAGCGTTGGTCGATAATAGGGGGAAAGAAGATATATAAAACACACAAAGAAATATAACAATCTTAACTAACGACAGATACGTCTTATTACAACAATAATGTAGAGATACGACCTGCTTGTACCGATTGTGTACATATCCGCGTTTTTTTTGTTTTTGTTTTCTACTACTCCATCGCTTTTTATTTTATTTGCAATGTGAAAACAGTGATGCTTTACTATGTATAGGTAAGGTTTCATTGATGTCGTTATATAAAACTATTAACAATTTAAGTATAGGCAAGCCGTTGATGTCGAAAATAGGGAATGATACACAAAGAAATATACCAATCTTAGCTTACTAACGACAGATACGTCTCAATACAATACAATACAGATACGACCGGCTTGTACTGATTGTGTACATATCCGATTGTTTATGGTCAGAAAAAATGCCGTTCTACTACTCCATCATTATGTTTAATGTTCAAAGCCAAAGGCATATACAGGAAGTTCCCAAATATATAAGCCCTAACCTTTTTTGTGATAAAAGGCATTTTTGAGTATTTAATGTCTGTTTTTCTTGCTGAAATACTTTATTGATTTGATTGTGAGAGCTAAAAACCATTTGCATGGTTGTATGATGATTTTATTTATCAACTTGAACGTTTTGAAAGTGAAAGTAGACCACATGTAAGAGTTGCCGAATGAATGCAGTTTCAACAAAGATCGGAATTTTATTTTCTTATATAAGTGACATGACCCACTTTTCTCATCAGTTTTCTAGAGAGAAAGGTCTCATGACTAAGAATATGTATGTGAATCTTAGTTTGAATTTCATTTTGAAAAATGACAAACTAGAAATCTTGGAAAAATGGCAAACTAGAAATCTTGGAATTTATTGTACAGGACTCAGTGGCAGTTGGGGTTTTACTTCCGGTACACCTATAAGGCGGCGTAATGTGAATTTTCATTTTCTCTCGGATTCTTGCCTAAACAGTATTTTACGTTTTGGAGTGACTATAGCTCAACAACAAAAGAAAAAGAAAAACATACTACACGGTGTTTTAAAACGCGTTTTGACTTTTTTCCGCTTGTCTTTTGCCTCGGAAAGCTATAATTTGGACTTCATATTTTGAAGTCTTTAAATGATGACCTGGAGAGACATTTTCAACAACTAGGCTTGTTTGTTGTACAGCAAAACTGTATATGACGCTTTATTTTGTATATGTAAAGTGTTATTGATGCCATTAACATATATAAACATATTAACAATTTAAGTATAGACAGGTAGCGCCGTGGTGTAATGGTTAGCACTGCGGCTTTGTAACCCTGGGATCGCGCTTTCAATCCCAGCCAGGACCGAATTTGGGTTAATTATCGAAATATAAAGTATTTCCTACCTTACCAGTCCTTCGGATGAGACTTTAAACCTAGGTCTGCTCGCTATAATGCTTAGTGCAATACAGCGAGCATAAATAAACGCTTATACACAAGTATAGGCGGAATAGTATTTTAAGGATACGTTAATGAATTGCTTTTGATTTTATATAAATGCCGTTGTGCTGTGAATGACTATGACTGCAACAAAGAAAAGTGAAGTGCGTGGTCCAGTGGTAGAGCGCCGAACTTCAGATCGAGAGGTCGTGGGTTCGATCCTCGCCGCGGCCACGTTATTTATCCTTGAGCAAGATAATTAATCCACATTGCTTAGTACTGGTTCTACCCAGGAAGCCATCGAGAGTGATTAATCTAAGTTGCAATAACTTGTTTCGCAATCGATGTAAAATAAATATGTATAAATTAACAAAGAAAATGTTATAAGTCCAACAGGAAGAGTAGCATTCATAGAATACAGTCACTCCAACAAGTATTACATCGCAAACGTGATTCAAAAAGGACATCACAAATACATTCAGTAAGAAAGCACAACACAAACACAATATGGGTTGACAACAGTGGTACCGCCTTGGAACGGTCAGTGTCAAAAGGGTCCACCGGGGAGTTTAAACCGGCTCGAGGGTGCACCAAACCTCACTCTTACCCTGTCATCATCCCTAAACAACAGGACAGTGTAAATAAAAATAAACGTTGGTTATCGCTAACAGGAAAAATATTTGATGTATAAAAAATACAATCTTAACGACATATACGTGTCAATACAATACAATAGAGATACGACCTGCTTGTACCGATTGTGTACATATCCGCGTTTTTAGAAACAAAAATGCCGTTCTGCTACTTCATCATATATTTTTTTCAATGTAAAAACAGTTTATGATGCTTTATTGTGTTATTCTTGTCGCCTCATCTGAAAATAAACAGAGATGGGATCGATTATAGGGAAATCCTTCACGAGATGGTAGACCTGTGGTTCTTTTCACGAACGAGCGTGTGCGAATAAGTGAAAAACAAAACACGCCGACCATCGAGTGAATGATTTACCTATATTCGAACACAGCGGTTAAATAATCTATTTATTACATTTCAAATCATTTTATGCATGATTTTAACAAAAATGATTCGCTTTACTGAACGTTAATATCGGCGGATGACGTCGACATCAGCAACACTTTATTGACGTCATAACTCAACGTCGCAGTTAGTTTATTATTAATTTTTGGCGATTATGAATATTCTTCCACTGAGAAATCCCCATCTTTCACCGATATAAATGTAACAAGTAACTGTTATGGATCTCAAGTTATAAAAAAACGCTAAAACAATTGACGATTTCCTTTAATTGCGATTATAAAGATATAGGGAATCAAAGTTTGTCATTTGTGAAATTACCTCCATTTACATTATACTAAAAGCGAAATTATAATTTCTGTAAAACATGTAGATTACCACATGTTGCTATTGTTTTCGCATATTTCTTTTGGGACTTATTCCCTTAATATAACTGATAATAAGTCAGTTAAATTGCCCATGACCGCTTCTACACATATCCTAGGATCTGGTCAACAGGATTTATGTGCTATTTACTTGCTAAACTTATTTTTATCAATATATATATATATATATATATATATATATGTTTACGTTTAGCAAATATATACAAAACGCGAGTTTTGAAAAATCAAGATTGCCCGTTTAATACATGTACTGTATAAAATAGTATAAAAGTAACGAAAATAATACGCATATTTGAGAAACATCGATGATTTCCGCATCTGTCACATGAAGTAAACCACATGTTCCCAGTAATTGTAAAACGATTTTTGATAACCGTTTATGGTCACCTGCAGATGTGCAATATCTGCAGGATATCAAGACATCGGATCAGTTTTGTTATTGTTGAATTCTCTTCTTATCTACATTTGAATTAATCAGCACGCGCTCGTACATATGTATTTCTCTTTTAATTTTTACACATATCCTAGGATATTGTTTTTGTTACTAAATATTCAAAAAGAAATCCCTAGCTTCAATTCATTCTTATTTTAGCCATATATATGTTTTAGCAGTGATGTCCATGGTGAAGTACCGATTCAGTACGTGTCCTCCTTTAATGACAATTATCTAGGCGAAAACTATTGTGTATATAGTATATTAGTCTAATTAAAGCAGGGTCCCAATGATCAGTACATGAAAAATGTTTATTAATAAATGCAGACAATTCTCAAGTTTTTGCGTTTGTGTGATCGAGATCACCTGGTAACAGTGTATAGTTCAATAAGTTCCCTTTAACGTGTATAATAATGTGTACCTAAGACCAAATAAAAACTAATCTGTATTCATACAGTATTTTTTAATTACTTTATCTTAAGACTACAGGTGTGTGACTTGAACAAAATCTACACAAACAAACCCATTATTAAAAAATCGTCTACATATAACGCATGCGTTATACTTTTCTTGTTTTCTGATTAAAGGCAAACACAGCTTGCGATGCTGTATTGATTATATGGAAAGAAAAATATAAGCAATATCATAATAATAAGCGTTTTGATTTTTTTACTAATAAAATTGAATTGGCATTTGAAATTTAAAGCCACGTAAAAAAGGTATCTGTTTCCTTTACTGTCTTAAAAAAGCGCGCAAGTGACGGAAATAAGACTATTGCACGCTGAATGCAGTATTGCACGGTCACATAACGCAAAATGTTGTTTTTAAAAAGCGCGCCAGTGACATGGATCGACTATTGCACACTGAATATACTATTGTACGGTCACATAACGCTTTGCTGTTTTAAAAAAGCGCGCCAGTGACAGAGATCAACTATAGCACGCTGAATGTCAATCTCTACCCAGAGTACACTCGTTCCTCATAGTTCACGGTCACATGACGCTTTGCTGTTTTAATAAAGCGCATCAATGACACAGATGTACTATTGTACACTAAATGTCCTATTGCACGGCCACGGGATGAACTACTGCACGGCCACGTGATGAACTTGTGCACAGTTGGCATATTTCCCATTAGAATGATCAAAACTATTTAATCACACTTCTAGGCCAATCAAAAAAGCTTATATTTGTATAATATATAATAATAATAGCTATCCTCTTTATTTACTAGGTTATCATGTGAGGATCATGTAAGCATCGTGATACTTATATGTTGCAAAATGGGTAGCGATATATATAAACCATGAAGCTACTCGTTTATCAACCCATTATGCATGATGTCTTTCGTAATAACAAGTGTGCACTGCTAAATTGCAGAAATAAAGAAAGAGCAGTTTAAAATTTAAAGAAAGTATACATATGCACAACTTTCAACGAAGATAAAAGGACTTACTTTATGTATTCAGCTGCACCAGAAGAATTCACATGTCTGAACTACAATAACTGGCTACCCTACTCTACCCCAAAGGCGAGAACTGTAACTATGGAGAGAACTGTAACTAATGTTGTAATAACTTGTAGTTCAATCCACTTGCATATGTTTCTATGAATATTGTGATGTTGAATTGATGTATTGTAACATATCTGCAATAAAATATTATTAAACAATAAATAAACCCCAAAGGCGGCCAATGCCTTTATCATCAACATATGACCCATGGGGATCAAATGAATACCGTCATCCAACATCATCCCGCGATCGGACGCAAATTCAAATGCTAAAACGGAGATTCGACCGCATGTCCCGGGCCATTCTCTTAACAACATCTTATTCAAACGTAGTCTTAAGCGCTTCCCTCGCCCATCATCAGGTTTGTCCAATAGGGGCCCTGTATACCCGTACGCCCTGCGCTGATAGCGTGGGAAAACGCTCCCTATCACGATCTGTGACCTTGGACAGATGCGACATACGGCTAAAATCAGAAGCTTGTAGGCCGCAAATATGGAACTGGGACATGTTAATAGTCCCGCGTTGTTACAATCGTTGGTCCCTAACTGGAGAAATACGCAATCTGGCTGCTGTACTTGGCAAACTTTCATAAAATCAAACCAAACTTCTGTCGTCATGAAACCTTCTATCTTCCCACCACTCTTATGAAAATATTGCCGGTTTGAGTGAGTACACTCACGATCGCCGTTGTCCTCCATCAAACGTCTAATATAACTATGACCAAGCATATATGTTAACATCTTGAATGTTGATATAGCCAGAGTATAAAAAACTAAACCTTTATACCAAAGACACCAGTAGGATACACGCGTGAACGAGTAAACCAATGAAAAACAGGGTCTGGCATTAGCAATAATTACGATAATTAGCAGTTTATTAGAGGGTAATCAACTGATTAACTATAATCACGCACAGTATAATTTGATTATCGATCGATATTAGGCCTTCTGGAATCTTAATGAAAAATAAGAACAGAACAGAACTTATTCAACTCTTCTTAACTGTGATGAATTACACTACTATACTGACTAATAAATTAACGTGATTTAATTATGTATTGATTTTATTACGTATACATATTTTGTATGATGATGTAGGTATGAACAAGACTAATATATTCTGAACTGGTTCAGCTCATAATCAAATGATTATAGGGATGCCTGAACTGAGTAGAACCACCGTCCATCCATTATGTGACTCGAGCGGAACTCAAAATCACGATGTAGCGACACCCATTTTCTTTTCATATAAGGTCAATTATCCAAGTTGTTTTGTATATCCTTTGAGATGGTTTAATTCTAGTTTTGCAACGATAGCTTAATAATTAATAAAACAGATGTTTACGTGTTTACGCATGAATATTTATGGTTTGGGGAATAAACAATTTAATGGCAGCCAATCATGGTAAACCAGTCTGTACATTTTGAAAAATGCAATTTATGTGTTGTCTCCAACTAGAAACTATACATTAATATATACTTACCTAAGTATTACCGAATAATATAATATCATCTGTATGCAGACATATATTCTCTGTATGATTGTCTATGCTTTAGTAACTTCGCGCTATATTTTTTTCTTGTAGAGAAGAAGAAATTATATTGACTTAAACTTTTACATAGTTGTTCATCTAAAAAACATACATTCTTATAAATATAATTTAAACACAATAACTATATTAGTACAAGTTCACCAATGTATATTTCATAATATGTGAACGGCTACATTAGTTTTTAAATACGGTGCATTCAAAAGTGTTAATGAGATAATTATACGGTAATATGCGATAATGAGTAACGAACGTCAAATAATTAGTGGCCAATAACTGTTAATTAGTGTTAATTAGTGTTGATTTGATAGTACCGATCCTTGTACCCGATTTTTTTTTCTTGTAGAGAAGAAGAAATTATATTGACTTAAACTTTTACATAGTTGTTCATCTAAAAAACATACATTCTTATAAATTTAATTTAAATACAATAACTATATTAGTACAAGTTCACCAATGTATATTTCATAATATGTGAACGGCTACATTAGTTTTTAAATACGGTGCATTCAAAAGTGTTAATGAGATAATTATACGGTAATATGCGATAATGAGTAACGAACGTCAAATAATCAGTGGCCAATAACTGTTAATTAGTGGTAATTAGTGTTGATTTGATAGTACCGATCCTTGTACCCGAATTAAGAATGTGTGTAGCTATAGCGCATGGAAGATTGACTAAATTCATGTTGATATATAAAATATGATTGGAGAAGAAAATATTTAATAACCGACTTTTCCAGATAAAAAGGATAGAAAAAATAATAGCCATTCAATTCCATTTGATCATCACTTTAATCAGGAGTAATTATACATATAATTAATCCCTGCTTTAATCCTAAAAAAAATCTCAGAAGTGATTCATTCCTGAGCACAATTCTGTTATATACACAAACAGAAATGATTCCTTTTTTGCCGAAAAAAACTGGTGGTTTATAATATAACTTATTGAAGCAAAACACACAATGGGACATCAATGTTACTCTTTTCCTGAAGTTGTTATCTCAATTCCGCACACATTTAATTATTATTTTTATTTTTAAATTTAGTTTTAATAATTTTCATTGAAAAATGAAATATACATTGTAAACTATAATTAATGCAATACACCCTCACAAACACATTTTAAGTATTACTATGATATACAATGTTTAATACAATACATTTTCTCCATGTTAAAATGTGGTCAACGCGAGAAAAAAATAAACGACACACTGAAAATGATATACTACTGCTAATATACGGATTTACTTTTCCAGATCATTAACACTAAACTAGTTGATTAAGTCATTTTTTTCATTTTTTTAAATCTACAAATGTGCATGCAACACATTTATCTTATGTAACATATTATCAATTTGTATGCATAAACAATAATATAAAGAGAAGAAGAACCACTTATTCCAAAATCAGTAAGCCATAGACCAATATGATCATACAATATATACATATACATTTTTAACAGACGTAGCAAGATTCTCATATAAATGTATGAACAAATATCAGATGCAAAAATAAACAATGTTATACTGTTTACTTCTAATTAGAGAACAAAGGTAGAAACAAAACACATGAACACGTCATAATTTTCATTTAAAATTTCACGGATAAGATAACTTAACATATATAATTATATCAGTGTTATGGTTGATGTATTATATATAATCATATCTATATCATGAACAAATAAGCACATACACGTACATTCAAACTCAATAATTTTGTTATAAAAATTCATATATAAACAACTGTTATTGTACGAATTTAGTATACCAGAAGTTTGGATGTACAGATTTTGTAATAGCTCATTAACGTGAAATTAGTCATTTTTATTTATTATTAATAAATTATAAAATTGCACATGTAGCACATTTACTTCATGTTAATTAGCATCGAAGTGTGCGTGGAAATGCGAGTAGCCGGCATACTATGGCTATTGTAGTAAACACATGCGTGTATGCAGTACACTTTTACATTTGCAGTAAAAGTCATTTATTTTTTAAACATACAAATTAAAATGCAACTCATTTAACTAAGTAAAAAAAATTCAATTTATATGCATAAATAACAAAATAATATCAACTTGTACGCATTAATAACACATAAACAACTGTTACTGTACGAATTTAGTACGCTAAACGTTTGGATGTGCAGACTTTGTAACAGTTTATTAACGTGAACTTAGTCATTTTTTTATTAATTATTACTAAGTTATAAAATTGTACATGTAACAATTTTACTTCATGTTATTAAGTATCAAATTGGGCGTGGAAACGCGAGTACCAGGAATAATACGGTTACTGTAGTAACCAGATGCATGTATACTGTACATATAAAGTACAGTGTACTGTACATATAAAGTACAGTGTACTGTACATATAAAGTACAGTGTACCGATGCAGGACACACGTGTACCTGTGAGGTACAAAGACTCCCAATAGATCACCTGAGCCGAAGGAAAATAAATCTGATAAAGTTTGGTAAAGATCGGATGAAAAATGAAGGCCCTATCGCCTTAACGTGACAAAAAGTTAACGACGGATGGACGACGGACGAACGACGGACAACTTGATATTCCATAAGCTCTGCTGGCCTTCGGCGAGTAGAGCTAATAAAAAAAAGCTGGTAAAGTTTAGTAAAGATCTGATGAAGAATGGAGGCCCTATCGTCTTAAAGAGGCAAAATATAGCATTTTAAACTAAATCAAGGGCCATAACTCCGTTGTTACTGGTTCGATATGGCTGGTTACCAAACTTGTCTAAGCTTTCATTGACATTAACAATCAGTTGAAGTTTGGTAAAGATCAGATGAATATAAAGGCCCTATCGTCCTAATGAGTCAAATATAGCATTTTTAACTAAATCAAGGGCCATAACTCCGTTGTTACTAGTCCGATCTGATTGTTTTTTGGACCTGTCCGAGCTTTTATTGAGACTAATAATCTGGTAAAGTTTGGTAAAGATCAGATGAAAAATGAAGGCCCTATCGTATTAACGAGGCAACATATAGTATTTTTAACGAAATGAATAGCCATAACTCCGCTGTGACTTGTCCAATCTGGCTGATTTTCGAACTTGTCCGAGATTTCATTGATATAACAATCTAGTTAAAGTTTGATAAAATGATAATTGAAGGCCCTATCGTAAATCATGGGTCATAACTCCGCTGTTACTGGTCCGAACTGGTTGGTATTCGAACTTGTACGAGCTTGCATCGACAGTAGCTAAAAACATATATATATATTTAAAAAAAAGTTAAACGAAAAAAATATACTTATAATAAAACAAGAGGCCCAAGAGGGCCTGTGGACGCTCTACTGGATAACATGGCTCTTATAACATCAATGAAGCGAGTGACTGCAATTTACATTTTTTTGAAAGTTTTGGATAGAATACAGCATTTTTAACGAAATTAAGGGCTATAATTAAAGAATCTGGTAAAGTTTGGTAAAGATCAGAAGAAAAATGAAGGCCCTACGTATTAACAAGGCAAATTATAACATTTTAACTAAAGCAAGAGCGATAACTTCTCCGTTACTGGTCCGATCTGGCTAGTTTATTGGGTGCCACATTATTTACAACTAATAAATGAACTTTTTTATTTCAAACTCACGAATGTTTTACCATAGGCTTATCTGGGTGTATGCTAATGTTTTCATGTATGCATTTCACTGAATAAAAATCAAACAGTTATTTGGCTATGCTCATTATCTGTTTACTTACGGACAGTATCCCTTTAACCTTGTCATTTCGTCCATCACGAGTTTGTTAACGTGTATAGTTTATAGTTCGGTTACTAAAGTAATGACTTCAGTTCTAACTCCCTATAAGCTGTATACACAAATGCATGTGGAAAAGAACTAATAATGTTCACAAAGGTTGATTGCGAACGACCATACATTAGAATATGTATAGGAAATGAAACATTTCTAATAATCATGACGTGTTCAGTATAGTGTCTATTGGTATTTGTAAACCACGGTCGCATGGTCAAATAAAGACCCATAATCTAATACGCAGATTAGGAAATGTGTTTCTGTTGCAGAGCTTAACAATACTTATAACAGTTCTGTTAGACATGCACTCCTTAACAAAGTAGTCAGGCAGTTGGCGAAGAAGATGATACCAATTATATATTACCATTATATAATGTCATATATAATTGAACATAAACGACAATTTGAAAATAAATCAAACATTTGACAGCGATTTCATTAATTAAGCAGGTGTTTTTTAATAGCAGGTGGGTAACTGATACAAATCCAAAATAATTCAAGAATTAAGAGACTCCTACAATATAGTTTAATACTTTGTGCTTTTTAATCTGTTTATGAGAGTTAACATTTGTTTTTATTTTGCTATGAACGAGATTTCATGTTGAGTCTTTAACCAGATACCCAGGAAGATGTTATTGAAGCTTTTAATGACACCTCTCGGTAGCTGGATGACATACTGAACATTGACAACCCTTTCTTTCCAACTATGGTTGATAATCTATATCCTATAGAACTTCAGCTTAATACAGTTAATATATCTGATAATAACGCTTCTTTTCTTGATACAGATCTCTTGATTGAAAATGGTGAAATCATTTCAAAATCTATGACAAGAGAGATGATTTTAATTTTGACATTGTTAATTACCCCCACTTGGATGGGGATGTTCCCCGAGCAACTTCTTATGGGGTGTATGTATCACAGCTTATTTGTTTTTCAAGAGCTTGTACTCGAGTTGAAGACTTTAATATTCTTAATCTTTGTATAACTAAAAAGCTACTCAATCAGGGTTACTGCTACCATAAACTTCGTAAAACCTTTGCACAATTTTATTATCGTAACCCTGATCTTCTTTCCAAATATAAAGTATTTGAAGGATTGTTCTGCGACAAGGACTATCACAATCTGACTTCTATGACCCTTTGATCATTTTGAAACGTACTACATGCTTGGTCATGGACCCGTTTACAGTTCGCCACTATGCTTTCCTCTTTAATTGTACGATGACCGGACAGGCTGTGGACCCTATGATGACGCCTACCTAAAGCCCATTGGGACGGTGGCGTTTGATATTTGTCTATGATCTTTCTTGTCGTGCCCTTAATGGTTTATTATCTTGTTGCTCTGGCTTCTGCCAAGTCATTGAGTACCTTCATTGTGGCTTTCTAGGCTATTTTTTTTTTTTGTATTATATTTATACGAGCATATTTGTGTTTTACTTATATTGCCTATTGATGCTGCCTTGTTGGTTAGAGATTAGATCATGGCGGGGATTTCTTTATTTACACTGTCCTGTTTTAATGGGATGTAGTAGTGTAAGTGTGGGGTTTGATGCACCCTAGAACCGGTTTAAACCCCCAGTGGCCTACTTTGCTAATGACCGTTCCAAGGCGGTAGCCCTTATGTCAACCATTTTGTGTTTGTGACGTCGTTTTTCATTTATTATTGCTTTTGCCTTCTTGTTTGTCTGTTTGCGTGTTTGTTTCTGTGTTTTGTGGTTGACTGTCCTCCTTGAATGCTACTTTCCCTGTCCAAACTTTTTATATTTCTTTTTATATTTCTTTAACACATCACATTCCCCATGTCATCCATGGATTTCTAAATGTTGTATGATAGAATCATATTCTCAGTTGGATATATTTGCAATGAGAAATTAATATACGACATAACACGAGTTTTAAAATTTTGCAGAAATACAACTTGATGAATCTTGTCGAACAGACCAAGGCGACCTGTGCACTATACATTCTAGATGCACATATGACAGCAACACCAACAGCCGGGCATGCATGTGTGATGACGGATACTACGATGATAATGGTAACATGCCTGGAGGAGAATGCATGTTAAGTAAGGACATACTAGCATCATTCCAATATAGCAGTGGTTGTGCTTCTTGTTTTGAAATATTCAAGATAATCTATGAGTAAATGTACTAGGCAAACATACAAGGTGAGGGTTTGCCATTTAAAGGCAAGTTGATATACTGTAAACAAAAGACATATACACTATAAACAACTTAAAGGATATTTTGAAGGTAACTTGTTTACGGTTTTAAAAGGTAATATTAAACGATTAAACAATTAAGGGAGAAAATGAGAGATATAGTAATAGTATATACAATTATCACTGAAATCATATATGTCAAAGGCATGTTAATGAAACTAAATAAAACCCGTACATCTACCAAATTATATGAACATGTTTGGTTTTCGAATACTCATAATTGCTTTAAATAAAAGAAATAAAAATAAAATATTATTATTTCAATTATTACTATTGCGCTATCGTTAATTTTGATTTGCTACTAGTGCAAACTGTTAGTTTACCTTGAGGCCAATGGTATTTATCAAGGGTGTATCGTCATGCCCAATAAATATGTCCGAAAGATTTTGAAATATTGACCGGAACGACAAATTGCTAACTTAATGTCGCTTTTTACGTTGATGGTGCCTCATCCTGGAGCCGTCTTACGTCATTTATATTCCTATAGTTCAACTGAATATTGACCACATAGGTTTGACCAAATTCTGAAAAAAAAAGTATTTTGTTTTTGTTTTCAGGGAAGATTTTAGGACTAATTTGCCCCAATCCTTACACCTCCAACGTACCAGAAACAGATTCATGTATCGACGAACATGCCGAGTGCACAGCCAGCTTTACACACTTCGCTTATATATGTATGTGTAAATCGACACACTATGACAACAACGGCAACCTGATCGGAGGGAAGTGTATACCAAGTGAGTAAGCTCTTTACTTGGATCGTTATTGCATCTTATCAGGTATAGCGCATTGCATCCCACCAGACGGCGCTTCCGGACTCATCTGTGTACTTTCGCTCAAAGAACTATGGGATTTGTTTACAACCGGACTATTTCGACTGATTATCGAGTACGAATATGTGCCTTGATTGAATAATCAAATATATATTTGTCTTTAGTTATTTACTATAAATTGCTTCATTATTTAAAACAGTAAAGGTAAGAGTCTTAAACATGTATATAGTAAAGTAAAATAGTCCCTACATATTTACCGCCTACACTAACGACAATTCGTTAGTGATGTGCAAAATCATACAGGTCAGTGCGACGATAATCACGTGACCGGTGATACAATGGGTATAGAGCTAATATTAAACTGATAGCGCGTATGTGGCAGTAGCTAAACCAAGTTGTTTCATAGGGTGACCCTGGGGTCGAAATCGGTCTCACACCGGGTGTCAGAGATTTACATAAGAAATACTAGAGGTTTTCAACTCATAATTGAACACTTTTGTTTAAGATGTTATTTTCAGCGGAAGTGATTATCATAAAAATGCGTGCTTTAATGATGTGAAACTGTCATTCAGAACGTATGCATTTAAAATTAATCTCCAATTTCACGCGGTTCGTTTTAAATTACATTTTGAATTAGGTGTACGCTTTTTTCCAATTTTAAAACTATATGTTTCTATTGCCGTCGAGTTTGACCCTAAATCAAATAATTCCACTAAATGCGTATCATATTTTTTTCTTATTTGTTTATAATTTAAATATTATCATATGTTTTATATTAAGACAAAAATATAGATGTTGAATTCAAAGCTCGACTTCTTACCGCAATATTAAAAAAATTGACAAATAATTGGACAGTTTGCTGGTATATTACTGATAATTTTATAAATTAACCAAAAATAATCATATTTTTTTATATAAAAAAATGAACAGTTATTGTTGATGTATATCATATACCTTATAAAGATATCTTTGGTAAAAAAGTACATTATTTCCAAATGTGTGTGTTTCGCCCCTAAATTTAAGTTATATATTTTTTCTATCTTTTCTTTTAAGAAACTTATGAAACTTGTTTTTTTATAGCTGAAGAAATCACAAAAATGCCTGCTGTTGATGTTTCGAACTAGAAGTTTTCGTAAATTTAATAATTGTCATAGTTGAATTTCATGTTAATTTTCGCTGAAAACTTGAAAATCGACAAATTTCCAAAAAAAGCATATTACACTATTTTACATATCAGAATACTATAATCTTAAACGACATTTTAAAAAACATTTGTCTTAACATTTGTATTGCAGTTATTTTTATAACTGAAGATTTTTGCTTCAAAATGTCATTCTCTACCCTTTTTAAAAAATACGGATGCAGCAAAATTAGGAAGCATATAATAGTGCATGTCATATCGAAGGAATCATTAGACTTGAAATTAAAATCAAAATATTCTGCGAGAATTTCAAGATAGTTGATTCAGTTACACAATGACAGTGTTCAATTATAAGTTGAACACCTCTCGTACATATAAACATTTAAACCTGCTTCTCAATAACTAATTACCGTGTGCATGTAGCATCAGCGGACAGTTCTCTGCCAGGGGTCATGGGTATATTTATTAGGGAATAACTTTAACATTTATTTTACATTGAAATGAATAGGCTTTGAAAACTATATATCTTCTCATGAGATACAGAAGGTAGAAGTATTTCTCTCTGCGTGTAGCACTGGTGTAGGATCTTATACTGATTTGTAAAAGGGTGGTCAGTTGGTGGTCGTTGTTTTACCATACATCTCTTTTTGGTGTATTTCCCTTCTCTTCATTGCTACGATACGATAGTTTGGCGTTATGAAGTTATCTATAGGTTCATGCGTATGACAATTCCTTCTCTTCATTGCTATGAGAGTGTTTGGCGTTATAAAGTTATCTATAGTTATCTATAGATTGATGCGTATGACAATTCCTTCTCTTCATTGCTATGAGAGTATTTGGCGTTATAAAGTTATCTATAGTTATCTATAGGTTGATGCGTATGACAATTCCTTCTCTTCATTGCTATTAGAGTGTTTGGCGTTATAAAGTTATCTATAGTTATCTATAGGTTGATGCGTATGACAATTCCTTCTCTTCATTGCTATGAGAGTGTTTGGCGTTATAAAGTTATCTATAGTTATCTATAGGTTGATGCGTATGACAATTCCTTCTCTTCATTGCTATGAGAGTGTTTGGCGTTATAAAGTTATCTATAGTTATCTATAGGTTGATGTGTATGACTATTCCTCAGTAAAACAAACAGCACAGACATGTTCTTGCTTTAAATGTAAAATAGTTTGTCTATTTGAACTGTTTTACAACAAAGACGTCTTTACCCAACTTCACTTTTAACCTAGTTTAAGTTTATTTTCTTTTGGTAACTGAGATATTCTAAATCGTTTATTTTCAGAGGTGGATTATTTTAAGTTAGAAAAGATCATTAACTTCGGATGTAGATTATACTACATCTGTTTGCCGCTTACAAATGATCCTAGATGCGTTGTTGTCTTCAACATGTGACGCTATTGCTTTTTAAAAACATTGGACCAATACATTAAATAAATAAGTATATGAATAAATAAATGAATAATAAACAAACAAATAAGAAAAAAATAATTAATAAATAAATAAATAAATAAATAAAATGAAAATTAATTTTAATAAAAGTGAAATGACAATAAACCGTGCGATCAATAAATTGCAAATAATTGCACGGCGTTTATATCACCAACAGAAGAAAAGTTCAGTCGTACACATAAATAGCAGATATACTATACTCATCACATACTAGAAATATAACCTGGATGGCGCATGGGGAAGGGTCTGTTGATATTTTGACTGGGCTCCATTATGTGCACCTTGGGTTGGCAGAGCCTATATAACAATCAGACTAATATCAACACTAGATCAATTAAATAACATCATTGGTTTCATGTACTGTTGATCATATTAAATACAAAATAACGGTAACAAGTACATGGGTACAAGTTTAGTTTCTTTTTATTTTAGATGAAAAGACAAATGCGCCAGAAGGTAATTATGTTTCTTACAACTTGTTGCAACGAAGATGGTGTATTATTTAACATTCACTACAGAAGAATTATGTCATTTTGTTTTAACAAATCAAGATTATGTTTTTTACTTGAATGCTAGTATCTCAAATGAACATATTAATTGTTTTGCTGTTTGGTATTACAGGTACAGTGTGCTACTGTCAGTTTATGATGTTTCTTCCAGAAATGGTCACTTTACACTGCCTATTTGAATAATGTTCTTAAGTTATTCAGGAATATTGCCGGTTATGGTATACAATTTCAGAAGGAATACTTTAGACATGTTCTTACTGAAACACAATTTATGTTTTAATAAATACCAACAAATCCCTTGGAAGCAACAAGCACAAGCAAGAGAGAAAAGTAGCAGACTCGGTTCTCATGAGATGTAATTATAAGATACACAACCTCGTACGCCTCCTAGCACCGGTTTAAGCGATATTCTACATTAAAGCAACAAAAGGTTTTGTCCGAACATGTAAACAGTTGATTGCGATTCAAATATGTAAATACCAAATTGCGTCCTGCACTCCTCCTTTTCAAATGCGTCCACCAATAATCATTTTCTTTTACGCCCTCTTTTCGTAAAGTGTCGAACATCATTACATTCGAGTTAGATGTAGTGGCATACTGGCATACTCCTGTGCCAGTTACTGTGTGTGGTTGAAAAAAAAGATGGTAGCTACAATCCATGTTCGACCCAGTCCATAATGAAAACGTATCTCTAAAGCATAGCTGTATTGTTCTTCAGGAGAAAACATTGGTCTTAACATTGGGGTAGGAATTGGTTCTGGACTTGCAAGCATTGCAATATGTCTAACTATTGTATGCGTCATATTGATTAGGCGATGGAAAATACCGCCACAGAAACGGCATGCAGAAGGCCCTTCCCGGCAGGAGGAAGCAGAATTGTCCCAGAGGTATGCTTGTGTTTAACAAATATAGTGTATTGTTTGTAGCTAATTTTCTTTGGGTTGTGCCCTGGTATATTATTGATTTTGACTGTTATCCAGGATAAGCATCATTGATAAAAATGTACTAATTTTAAACTTATGGACATTTTAAAATAAGTATAATAATTATAAAGCTTCAGTTTTGTTGTAACATTATAAAGATGGAAAATACAGCTTATTTGCGTTTATCTGTTCAATTACTGGCACAAGTATATTTATTAGATTATACAAAACACATATTTCCGTTTGATGCTGTCTAGCAATAGGTTTTTATAGATTTCTAATTCGTAGAGCAACTTTCAGGTTTATTGTTATGGGAATACCCTGACCCGGTGTATGACAACCGACGTCATATATCAACATGTTTAGCATGGTGGGAAGTTTTTGGGACTACCGGCATCAATTTGAAAATGTTGCAACTAACACCGCAATTCAAGATGACGTTCAAGATAGTTGAATTGTTTTGGGGGAAACCTGATATTAAACTGAACAATGAATGTGGGGCATGTGTTTACCTATAAATTCAGCAAATGGCAATAAAACATACTTGTTATATCATAAGAAGTGAACAAATAATTTAGAGGTCATTTTAGAGGTCAAATCTAGGTCAAAATGGCAAATCAACATTTTTTTGTTCAGATATTTTATATTTAAAAGAACGTTCCAGAAATATAAAATGAAATTTCTTAATTATAGGCCGCATATATGGCAAATTAAAACCAAGGTCAGAGGGTCACATTTGTGCAAAAATGACAGTTGACTATACAAAAGTTAGTATTCAATATGTCATCCGGTAACCGAGAGACAACACATTTTGGTATAACACATATTAGTATGTACTAAAACAGTTGTAATAGAAAATGACCTACGTCGTGGACATACAGATATATCCAAGATGGTACCAAAATACAAAATGTTTGTATTTACGAAGAATGTCATAATGTTCAAAATGATTTGTATTTAGATAGTTTATTCCATAAATATCAACAATTTCTGAACAGAAAATACACCAACGCATCTTCTACGGAAGCCCGTATATGTCAAGAACATATTAATGTTCAAAGAAAAAATCTGTACAAGTTTATATTTTTTTGCGCGTTGAATTTATTGTGTACATAAAGAAGACATAAACAAGCCTGGTCATATTCTATTTATGCAGATTGCAATGCTTAACATTTTATAACTTTGCTTTTTTAATTCAAAGCGGTTGATGGATTTAATATTGAGGGCAGATCGGTGGAGGGAAGGACGGGAAGCCACATTCTAGCTAAACCTTATAAGTTGTTGATAACTTCTCTAACTTGTTTTGGGTTTTAACCAAATTTGCTGTGAACCGTTATATCGTTAAGATACCACTTTCTTAATGATCAAGGCCGATTTTCTCTTTTTCCAGAATATAATCATGACCATTGAGTTACTTAACAAAAGTGCGAATTTCGGGTAAGCTTCCGTCCAATGTTTTGATTACTTCTATAATTTAATTTGGATTTTAACAACAATTTCTGTGAAGCTTTATATTAATCAGACATCACTTCCTTACGATCAATGTGGACTTTGCCTTTTCTAAATAGAAATATGGCCCCTGATTGAAACGAAAATGCATTTTGTTGAGTTTATTTTGATTAATCAAGTTTTGGTGAAAATTAAATAAGACACCAGTAAATTTTAATAATTTTGATTGTAATAGAAAATATCATTATTGCAATAACTATGTTAACATATGTATGGTTTAAACCATATCCGTTTGGTGTGTAGCCTTAATAATATTAATATACAGGTTCATTTTGGATACTGGAGAGCATTTAAAATCCTTTCGATAATGGTAGAATGCAGTTATTGTCCGTTAATTTACCTTGAAAATAGCAGTTACTAAAATTATTGCAATCTTGTCAAATTGTCAATTTCCAAATTTGTTCACTATCTTTTGTTATAGTCAGATGATTATTTTTTCAGGAAAAAAATGTTTTCTTTTTATTATCGAATTTCGTTGATTAAAAGGCAGGTGAGCGAGTTCATGTTAGGGTATGAAATTCGTCATCATAAAATAAATACTATCTAAATGACTGATTTGATATTTGTTACATATCTGTTGTTACATTTTATCATTAATTGTCCAGCCAACATTGGTGTTGCTATGGCCTTCAGCTTCAATTCTAGGTTATGACTGATTTAATAGTCAAATGTTGGTAAAGAAGGTTGTCAAGATTTCTCAAACACAGCATAAACTTGAATACTACCCAATGGATTGTGTCGTCTTGATCCACGAGACCCATTATATTGTGAAATAATGTCATAGAGTTATGTTTACAGTTTAAAACTAGAATTATCACTAAATTAAATACATATCCTATGGCTATGCAGAAACAAAAGATGGCGTAAAAGTCAAAAAGGAAATGTAACATTTACAGAACACAGTCAGTAAACCAAACACACGTATTTGAAACTAACACCAATCACAAGGATAGAAGCAAAGTATGCGAAATGACAAACCCAAAAGGGTTGAAAATATGGGTACCTCCTTCGAATGGTCAGTGATAATATGGGTATCTCCTTGGAAGTGTTTGTTACATATTACAGGTCACATGGTGTTAAACCAGATTTTAGAGTGCAACAAACCTCATTCTTACCTTATACTATTTTCATTTAAATAAAATGGGACATTGTAAATAAATGAATTCCCACCAGGCTTAATTTCTTAACAAACAAGGCATCATTAGTAGCAATTAGTTGGCAAAATAACACGAACTGAGTGTTTATGCATGAATATCAAAAGGCCTAGAACGCCACAAAGCAAATACTTGTCAGAAGCCAAAATAACAAGAGAAGGAACCGTTTAGGGCACGGTAAGACAATATTAAAGTCAAACATCAGGCGTCACCATCCCTTGAAATAAATCATCAAAGGACTCACATTGCAACTTTAATTGTAAAGCATTGTAGCGAACTGTAAATGGTCCACCAAACATGCGTTGCAAAATGATAGATACATAACTTCTTTTGATAGACTTGTTACAAAGTTTAACACAATTTGTATGTGTATGATAATGACCATTGATCTTAAGATCGCCATATAATTCACGTTGTGACAGACCTTATCGCAGAAGAATAAAAACACTTTTAAAAGTAGATTTTCAACGGGATGTAGGTGTGTATAACTCAATGCACAATTTGCAAAGCTGTAGTAGACATATGATCAAAATAAAGTTCCAATAATGTACTAGATTCCTACATTACACATTCATCCTTATAACTACAAATACTGAAAAGGGGATCCTTTGAAAAGCAACAAACACAAATAAGAGAGAAAAGTATCGACCTCGTTTTTATTGAATCTGTTCATGAGAGGTAATATAGGTAATATAGGTTACAACACCTCTCATGCACCTTAACACCCGTTTTATTTCGGTTTCTAGCGTCTGCATCAATTTAAACATCTCCAAACGTTCAATGTCTTGTCTTGCTCGATCACGAAAAACAATATAGCGCTAATTCTTATGACAACTCGTGGATTAATACATGTTGGTATTTATTGCTTTCGTGTGAAGAAGAATGCAAACAGCGTCACACAAACACTTAAGACTAGCTTATTGCGATTATTCAAAACAACTTTACAAGCGCAAATACTACATGTTTGGCCTGGACCAATATTAAAGCGCTTTATACTAATGCCAAATTGGACAAATACAATATATGATTTGCTTTTTTTCTAAGTACTTCAGCTCAAAAACGCTAATACGTCTGATAGAGTCGCTCTTTTTCGGATTTTCTATTAAAATACCGAAATAATATGCAACACCCTTGATAAATAAACATGATTCAGATTTGACATTGTTAATTATCCTCTCTTAGATGGGGATGTTCCCCCGAACAATGATACACATATATTTTATTATTTTATTAAAGTGACACATAACATCGTTACAAACTATTACATATACAAAACAATACAGTATAATATAGGCAATATTTAGTAATCCAATGAATACCCAGCCTAATGAAACTTATTAGTCACTATAGAAATATCAATTGCATTATTGATTTTACACCGCAGTTAATAGGTATAACCAACCTAAACATGAAATATACAACAACAACAACATGATAGATCAACTGACATAACTAAATATGTAACTGCTTATTGTTCTCCAAAATACAAAACTTAACTAATAATACATTTTGCATATAACAGCCTATTTCGTAGACCGGTAGTATGCTGTATTTCCTCCATGTATAGGAGAGAATAGATACCCGTCGTTGAGTGAAGACAAGTTTTAACCCAGTAAGTGAAAACACTTCACTGACAGTCAAACTACAAGACACGCAGTCCCAGTAAATACAAACACTTTACTGAAGCCCCGTATTACCAATGTGCTTGCATTCTTCACCAAAAAAAAAGTTTTTAAGTAAAATGGTCAATATGCTTGTTATCCTAATGATACTACGTACATAAAGTTACAAACATGACATAAAATAAAGATATATATACAACCAGGATAAAATAAAGATATATATATATGCATACACACATATATATATATATATAACAGCCCATTAAATAGACTAACATTGATATTGTTTATCGACAAATGCATATTTAAACTAAATAGTAAATATAGTACACATTAAGTTGTACGATTTTTAAAGGCATTTATAATCAACTGTCCTGTTTTTTTTATAGAATCCTTTCATTTGTAAAAAACACTTTAATTTTATGTGCCTCAATAGCTGTGCCCGGACACAGTTCATTTAATTTATGCAATAATTCAATTCGAGAGGCACTGTGCCTCTCGCAGTACAATAGAAAGTGAGTTTCTACACACTGAGCATGACTGTTTACATATTCTATCTTGTCTTGGAATTCTGTGTATTCAATTTTTTCTGGCATTAAACCTGCTCTATAATTGAGCAATCACAGAGCGTATGTGTTTCCTTAAATTTAACTGCACATCATTTTCGCATTCATATGTGTCTTTAAAAAGTTTATAATTTGGTTTGAGAATTAACATTATTGAGCCATTTTTCCTTATAATGTCATCAGTTTTGCTTTAATTTCATGTATAAAAATAGTATTGTTAAAATCTCGTAATGACAAATTATCAAAGGCCGAAAACGTTAATTTCTTTAAAAATTGTTTTAATATCATGCGACCAATTGTTTTTACATTTTGAATAATCCCAAAGAAAAATCCTTTTCGTAAGTCGGTTATTATTCACAGATATCAGTCGATTCCATAAACGTAAGCTGTTTAATTGTCTTCTAATTTTAGGCGGTATCCAGCCCATATCACCATGAATACCGGGATTAGAAGTGCATTTAACACTTTTCATTTAATGTCTGTTATGTCCGTATTTATTATTTCTATGGATGACTCAATAGACGAAACTCTACTAGATAGACATGATACTTTTTGGTCAATCGATTTTATGTTTGCTTTAAAGCATATCTGCGACTGAGCTATTTTTTCAATTGATGATTGCAGTTTTTTCATAGTTGTTTGCATGCTCCCGAGCGTTTTACGTACAAATGACTCAAAGTCATTTCCGGCACTCCCGGCCATCAAGGTGCTCGTATCAACAGCTTCATCATTTTCATTGTCTAAATCACCAAGAGTTAAATTTTTCATCGAGAAGTGAGAAAACCTTCATTTTCACGAGTGCTTTAGAGTGAAAATATTTGATTTTTCTCACTTCGAGATGAAAATAAATCCTATATTCACGACAAACCAACACATATTTTATTAATTATATACTCACAACCTGGGAATTTATGCAGATAAAATATAGTACGCCAAAACAACATGACGTCAATAAAGTCAACAACGTAAACAACGTCAACAGTTGTATGACGTCATTTTGAGTGGAAATATATTATATTTTATCATGTGAAACATAAACAATGAAAATATAAGGTTTTATTTTAATCATTAAATCCACTATTTCACTGGAAACTATATAATAAAATGTATTCTTTGGATTATCACGTCGCCGTTAAAAAGGTTGTAATTGTTCACGCTACTTAGTCAGAGGACGATATCCTCTTTGTTTAATTAGAATATTACACTGTAATTTATGACCATTTTCAGAGTAGGAAGCAATCAAGACGATCGTAGTGTGCGACAATTTAATTTAGGGCAGTATATTGATATTTGTCTAGCTTGTCTGAACTCCTTTTGCTATTAAAATAAGTATAAAGGTCGAACAGGAAATGAGCTTTCACAGAACACAGTAAATCCCAAAACACGCAAAAGGACAAAGATTTTCTATAGTTACACGCTAACATGTTTGAACATTGAAACCAAATTACTTTATTGTGTACGAATGCTGAAATTTAAATGCAATAATCAAGAGCAATAACTCAGTAAAGCTTGTTATAATAACTCAGTAAGGCTCAGTAAGGCTTGCTGCCTTGTTGGTTAGAGATTAGATCATGGCGGGGATTTCTTTATTTACACTGTCCTGTTTTAATGGGATGACAGTAGGGTAAGTGTGAGGTTTGGTGCACCCTAGAACCGGTTTAAACCCCCAGTGGCCTACTTTGCCACTAACCGTTCCAAGGCGGTAGCCCTATTGTCAACTCTTTTGTGTTTGTATTGTCTTTTTCATTTAATATTTCCTTTGCCTTCTTGTTTGTCTGTTTGCGTGTTTGTTTCTGTGTTTTGTGGTTGACTGTCCTCCTTGAATGCTACTTTCCCTGTCCGATCTTTTTGTATTTCTTTGTATCAATTTTGCTCATTGTCATCTTGTCAAAGTTCATATTGATATAAAGTCTCATACTAAATTGTGTGAAGATCGGAATCCGTTCATTAAAGTCATGTGTACTCAAGCTAAAAATGTGCCTATGTTTTCAATAATCAATGGTAATAACTCTTTAATGTAATTGTCAGGTGTGCTTAGTATTGAACTTGTCAAAGGTCTTGTAGGTATAAGGTTCCACACCATGCAACATTTAGTGCCAATAGGAAACATTTACTTCAGTTATTGTGCACACAAGAAATTAGCATTTTCTCTGGATTAGGACAGAATAAAATCAACAAAAACAAAAGTCCATAACTCTTGAAATTAATACAGTGTAACTTAATCAGGTCTTGATTGTGTACTTTGATATTTCATATACACATATAGGTGTCATACACTTACACTTGATTTGTCAGAAAGAATCTGTGCCTACTTTTATATTTTCCGTTGACTGTTTGTTAAGCGATATTCATATATTGGCGTGGTACGACTGGGATACTGTAGAAATTAATCGGCTGTTACGAAATGCAAAGCATGCCAGAAGTCCATACAGTGGAATGGTTTCATATGCACAAGACCTCCATCTATTAATATTTAGCAAATCAGGAGTATATCTTTCCAAGTAAACGTTTCCATTTTTTCAGGCCTGAGTCCACGCCTAAGAAAACGCAGACGGGTAATGATAATGCGAGTGAACCACTCAGTGGCGGAGAAGTATCCGGTAGACCATTCAGTGATGGAGAAGTATCCGGTAGACTACTCAGTCACGGAGAAGTATCCGGTATACATATATTTTTAACTTGGATCTAGCGTATTTCCAATTTATTAATGTCTAATATTAATTCTTGTTTAAGTCACCATCGATGGTACGAATGGAATTATATCCCAGATAACACCGACCGAAGATTCAGAACTAAAATCAAAATGGTCGTCATTTTATATACATGACGATAATGTGCATAATTATTGTGCATACATTTTTTTGATTAGAAGATTATAAGAATCGTGTATGGGTATCGGGTAAAGATTGGGAATTCCAACACGAGGTATATGTGTTTGTATTGGAACCAGGGCTTTTAAACAATTATACCGAGGGTTAGAACGTCCCTATCTGAACCGGATACCCATGATTGATTGTTTTCTTACATACCATTACATTCTCTGCATTGACGTTGCCAACTACTAACGTGTTTCGTGTTTATTTACATAAGATCACGTGACGTTAGATGGCGGTAGTTTAAATGTTAGAGCTTGTGAAACAAATGGATAATAAATGTTAGTGTTATTAGTGTTTGTCGCAGAGTTGTGTAGTTCTGAGAGCTGAATTCGACTCGGGATAAAAATAGTTCCACAATTTAGATGAGAATGGATGGACAAAATAGACAAAATACAATTCTATATTCGTCCGGTAGTGAGTTCCACAACACTAGGGCGGCAAAGCGGAAACTATTCTTGTCATATGATGTAGTCTTAACGTAAGGCACCTGTAGGATAGTTGTGTAACTAAAGTTGTATAAGCTATCTCTTTTATATATTAAGTCAGCTTAAATAGTCATCGTAGACAAACCTTGCATATATTAAGTCAGTAAGCACTGGGGGAGCCTTTTTATTTAGTATTTTAATCGTTTCTATTGCCAAATTACGAATTCTCCTGACATGTATTGGCAGTAGTTTAGCTTCGTCTAGAAGCAGTTCATATGAGCTTAAATAGTCATCGTAGACAAACCTTGGAGCCCTTTCTTGAACTTTCTCAATTTTTAATGCATTTCTATAACTACAGAAGTGCCATGATAATGGACAGAAATTAAAATTTGACAGAATAAACGTATGAGATATTGTAAGACGACTTAACCTGCACAAGTTTTTCCCATCCTTCGTAAAATATTTAATTGTTTACCTGCTTCTTTTTTTTACAAATATTTTGATTATGAGTGTTAAAAGAAAGTTTAAAACCTATATCTACAACCAGTAGTTTAACAACTTTGCCACATGTAATATTGGTATTATCAATGTTAAAAACAATATTTCCTTCTCGAGTCTTTTTAATTCCCTTCAGCAATAGCCTGAATATTATCAGGATTTGCTTTCATGATATTAAAAAAGAAACAGTCAATTATGATTTTGCTTTCACTGTGAAGATTCTCAGTTAGCAGGTCAAAGTCAGGAGATGAAAAGACAGCGTGTTGTCATCAGCATAATTGTATGCTTCTTTCAATAAAGTAAAATATATCATTAATAAAACATTTAACAGAAAAGGGCCAATAATGATGCCTTGAGGAACATCATTGGTGATATCTGCCCACTTACTCACAATACTACGTATTTTGACCTGCTGCTTTCGGCTTGACAAATAAGAAGACAAGAGATTTACAGAGTGTTCAGAAAGGCCATAGGCTGACAACTTACATACAAAAATGTTATGTGGAAGGCAGTCGAAGGCCTAAGATATGTCCATTATATTGGCTGCAATATATTCATTCGAGTCCGAGGCTTTTTTCCAGTCCTCCAACAGTCTTAAAAGGGTGATCTGTCACCGGTGACCCTTCCGGAATGCACACACAAATTTATCAAATATAGTATTAAAGTATCATGAAGTTGTGCTGCAAAAACTTGTTCATATATGTTGGATGGAACTGGTAAGATGATTACTGGCCTATAGTTAAATATTTGCTCATAGAGTCTAGTTTTTTTTAAAAACAGCGGTAACCTGGCCTCTTTTAATCTATCTGGAAAAGTGCTTGTAGAGACGGTAGAATTAAGGTCAGTTATAAAAGGAACAAGAGACATTTTACAAAGTTTCAATAATTTAATTGATAACTTATCCACCCCGGTGGCCTTTTTTATCGTTAAATTTATCTATTATTTTTGAAACTGTGATCTGATCAGTTGGCTTAGAATTAAAACATTTTTTATTAAAGATTTTGCCTAATATCTTATTTATACTATAATGATCATTTTTGTTAAAGGGCAAGTCTTTCCCAATATCGTTTGCAACATTAACGAAGAAATCGTTAAAAATTTCAGCAACATCAGCAAGAGATGATTTTGTCTTCTTCGTTTAAAATGATCTACAGGCTTACATCTCCCAATGCAACGTTCTTGAAAATATGTGTTGATTGATATTTTTTTCAGTTTATTTACAAGGTTACTTCTATATTTTTTCCCATGATTTTGAGGTTTTATGTTTTAAAATGTTTGTATAGCACATTTTATTTTCATATATTGCTTTAAGAAGATCTCTATTCATATATGGAACTTGATTTTGATTAACATACATTAGTTTAACTGCTATATTCTTGTCTATGACCTCGGTGACACTGGCCTCAAATGCGATATAAATGTTGTTTACCTCTGATTCCTCATGACGTTTAAGAGTAGGAATCTGCCTTTTTGACAAGTCTGTGTTGAAGTCTTCACAGTTAAATTGTCTAAAGCTTGTGATATTGATTTTCGTTTTTTCATTACTTGGAGTTTTACAATTTAGAACCAATTTGGGTCAAGCACGGTGCCCATATGGTACACTCTTTGGAGTGGATCGTGACTATCCTAAAGAAATATCAGAAGCCAGAAAGCGGTTATGGGATAGATTCAAAACAGAGAAGGCCAACTCCAGATAAAATGTAAAGCTACTCTATCCAGCAAAGCTTATAGTTAATGGCAATATGGTAGCGGACTAATTTCCCTAGTGGCAAGACCTCTTGCGACGTGACGGGTGCACAATATTTAAGCAGCAAATGATAATCATTGTTTTTCTACTAAAATGTGTTATTATTGATAGTAAGGTATGCAATAAGTTTTTTTATTACCATATACTGAATGTTGAAGAAAAGAAATTATATACATTCATTGTTCAGTTTTATTTCAGGTTTCTCCACAAAAGGATGGCAATCTTAGACGCCATCTTGAATTTCCAAGTTAGTACCAAAATATAAAGATTTATGCTGGTAGTCCCAAACTCTTTAGATAATGCTGAACATTTTGATATATGACAGTGTTTGTTATACCTCGGGTCCGGGTATACCATTGAAATGTGCCTCTTTTCAGCTCATAATACAATAAGTTTTATCATGTATGTGTTTTTTTTGTCAGTCATATGTCAAAGTGTATTGGCGAATGGGTTCAGTTTAGTTGTAATCATATGATATATTACCGTAAAAAACAAAATATACAAATTCAACATTTTACAATCAAATTCATGTACATGTATATCTTCATTGTTTTATATACAAGAGGCATTCAGTCTATAACTTAGTCTAACACTATGTTTAGGATTTTATCTTTCAGCGGAATTGACATATATCATAAAACATTTATTATGTAAAACTGTCATTTAGAACATGCATTTAACCATAATTTCCAATTTCCTGCAGTTCGATTTAAATTACATTTTGAATTAGTTGGTTACAATTTTCCAATTTTAAACCTATATGTTTCTAAAACCGTAGCATTTCTAAACCAAATAATTCCACTGAATGAATGTCATAATTGTTTAAAAAAATATAAAATTATCGGACAGGGAAAGCAGCATTCAAGGACAACAGACAACCACAAAACACAAAAACAAACACGCAAACCACCTTTACCGCGGGCCAAAACTTCACATAGTCACCACATGACTTCTGTGGTGAACTGATTAAAAATCTTCGCAAGTTCTTTTCTGACTTAACTGCTCATGAAATTATTAACTTAGACAAATGGATCTATACTCAATAATTTAGTGAATAAACAGTAATATTTGCTCAGCATTATATTACCGTTTATTTTCATCGAGAAGTGAGAAAAGCTTCATTTTCAGTGCTTTAGCGCGAGTGAAAATATTTGATTTTTCTCCCTTCGAGATGAAAATAAATCCTATATTCACGACAAACCAACAAATATTTTATTAATTATATACTCACAACCTGGACATTTATGCAGAAAATATATAGTACGCCAAAACAACATGACGTCAATTAAGTCAACAACGTAAACAACGTCAACAGTTGTATGACGTCATTTTGAGTGGAAATATATTAAATGTTCACATGTGAAATATAAAAAATGAAAATATAAGGTTTTATTTTAATCATAAAATCCACTAATTCACTGGAAAGTATATAATAAAATGTATTTTTTGGATTATCACGTCGCTGTTAAAACATTCAAAATGGACACCCACCATAGTAAGCATTGCGTTTCCCATTGGGTTACAGTATAGCGTTTGTGCTTACCATCACATTCCAAACTATCATAGCTCTAAAAAACTTACCTAAAATTAAAGTACTAACTAAGTAATTAGATGAAGATATATCTCAAGAAATACACGGCTGTGTTATACACGTAAATTGCATACGGCAGAAAGAATTTCTTAAACATGCGTAGATCGTATGAAAATAGTCGCTTTGGTCAATTGGCTAGCACATAGATTCCTCGATAATTTAAAAAAAATAACACAAAAACTATGGTGCACACCTGTTAAACCCTTCCCTCAATTCCGACAATTGTGATCGCACGCCTGCATTGCCGGAAATCCTATGCCTTAAACTCTCGGTATTAAGAAAGAAATGCTGCCGTTGCGATTCCCGGGCGTGTGCATGTTGAATGTTTGTATCTATGTTTAGCTTTAATCTTGATAGCAAATTTGCAAGCATTGGGACCGACTAACTGTAAGGGCAACGTTAGGTACGCAAAATATGTCATATATTGTGTAAGCATGTGATAATTTATTTGCTACAGAGTACACAATTTAACAGGAGACAATTTCAATTTCTTCTGGCGAGATATCGGATACTTTGTTATAAGAGCTATAAATGAAGGTTTAAAATAAGTGTGAATTATCCATCTCAAAGAAACAGAGAGAGGGTAATTATTGGTATACCGAAAGAAAATAAAGATAAACAACTCCTCAAACCAGTCTCATTTTTAAATGTTGCATACACATTGCTTTTGCAAAAACAGTCCAGGGACTAAAAAACATTTAACCATTGAATATCAATGAGGATCAAAATGACCTCATATTAATAGGTTCAATGATTGGAGAACTTTATGATTTAATGTTGTATGCAGAGACGTATAACATTCCATGACTATTTCTGCTTATTGACTTTGAAAAGGCCTTTGACACATTTGCGTGGACACTTATTTTTGAAATCTCTGATTATTTTAATTGTAATTCCTTCTTTTAAGGAATGGCTCAACGTTTTAAATACGAGAATCGAATCTTGTGTTTCAGTAAATGGCCTCCTCTCAGACTGGTTAAGTCTCCAGAGGGGTTGCTAAATACGCGATCCATTGTCTCCGGATATTTTAATTAAAAGCGGAAATGGTTGGCCTTAATATCAATATCGATAACAATAAAATATTACGCCTTGGGCATGTTCAATGCAATCAATTAATTCTTAACTATTATCATAGGAAAATGAACGTACAGTGTTGGGTTTATCTGTTGATTTCGAAACAATGTAAGAAATAAACTATGAAGAAAATATCAGGAACGTTAATATACTGTTACTAAACTGTTCTAACAAAATACTGACACCTATTGGAAAATGTTCAGTAATAACTAATTTGTCCAAATTATGTTTAAAATAAACCACCTTATAATATACTGAAAAGAAAAAGAAACGCATAATGGGTATTTCCCCTACATATTGTATGTTTAATATGCTACTGCTAATCGAATGGTACAGGGCGACATTAGGTCTGTCCTTTCGGAAAGAAGGTTTAAACAGCACCGAAAGCACGCACCAATGGTTACTACTTGAAAGTTTCATTATCGACAGAATGCGCATTTGTCTCAAGCAGGTAAGCAAACTTAGTCTTTAAACGTTGCAATCTCTTAACATTACACACAATGTTAAAATTTTTAGAATATCAATAAAATAAATAAACAATTCTGGAAATGTATTTGTTTAGTTATAAACTGTATGCATTGAGTTCAGATCCATCATCATGGAGTAAATTTTAATGACATTATTCTTTTATCGTATATTCTAAATATCAAGGTCTGAAAAACTTCCGTTACTTTAATATGTTTAAGACACTGGTAATCAGGAGAATTGACATTGTGAACAATCACGGATATTTATTGACAATCGTAGAATGAACTCACAGCTGGACTTAATTGGATTTTAAGGCGCACCAATACATGAAAGGTTATATGGCACATAACAAGAACGAACCTGGCAGGCTTATCCTCCATTTATATCAGGATAAAATATGGAGACTAGGCCTAGACCCTTCTTACCTGCAGAACTGCAGAGTTGCTACAAATTCTATAGTATACACTCCATTTAAGATTGAGCCACGTTTCGACGTTTTGCATGAGACAGTGCGTGAGATTGCATTGGTTGTATTCTACCCCGACAACCACACAGGGAATATACACACAAATGTAACATTCAATCTAATGTTTTAGAAAACGAAGGAATAGTGGCATCAGTCAGTGGTCTTCTAGATGACTATTTCAGTTTCCACTTTTCTCTAGCATTATTGCAAATCCGTAATACATCTTCTTGGAATACTTCTAAATACAACAGTGTTATAACGTACTGGTCATTTAGGATCATAATGCCTTATCCTTGTGGCTTTAAAGTAGTACCACTTAAGCCGGTTCTAGAGCACATGAGAGGTGTTGCATCTTATAGTTTTAAAGCAGAATACCGCTTAAGCCTGTGGTAGGGGGCGTGAGAGGTGTTGCATCTTATATAGCCTCTCTTCAACAGACTCAATAAAACCAAGTATGCTACTTATCTTTTGTCTGTTGTTTTCAAGGATCCCCTTTTCAGTATATATTATATTATTTCTCACTTAAATCGAATCTGCTACTTTTCTCTCATGTTTACGGTTGTTGCTTCCAACAGATCTCATTTTCAGTATTTATTGCTATATAACACATTTCGGTTGAAATGACTTTATGAAATATCTTTGCTGATATGTCCCTTTTATTCCCACTGTCTAGCTACGTTTTCTATTTACTCCAATATTACACAACGATTCACTTAACTATGTTCTCCCTTCTATAATGCCACTTTTCTTTCATATTCATTTTACATAGAGTCTTTATGTCAAACATAACAAAAACTACTCCAACGTAAAATGCATGCTCCTACTACAGTAACAGATAACTGTTGTCAAATTAAACATGTCTTACTACTATTCGTTTTACCTCCCCTGCATGCAGCGAAATACATTTATGTCTGGACTTATTTTCCTTGTTGAAACAGACGTGATTGGTATAATAAAAACTAACAGAGTGGTCATGATTACCGTTATATACAAATACATGAATGTTAAAAGAAAACAGGGGCGTGCCATTTCTGATTATGTCAGATACAAAAGCATATACAAGACATTAGTTAAATGATATATCGGTGTGCATCGGAGAACGAAACTTGATATTAGTCATGAGCTATGTGAACAGGTCAAGAAATAACATGGTTCTGTAATTTCTCCACTACACATACACATGTTAAGGGGACACAAAGTAATCTTTAAGTTGTTATCAAATTTTAAAATTAACAAATCGATGTACTAATCAGGTGTCAATTTTGATTCTAGGCATGCTTGCATATATTAAAAAGGGGTAATTTTGGGAGATATTTGTTCTCGTGACTCTAACAGATTCAAAACGTTTCTGTACTAATTGGTAGTATGCATCAGAAGCAAATGGTTGTTAATATGCAGCGTGTGCAAATTTAAGGAAACTTCTAACACGACCTCCACAGTCTTTCATATACACAAAGAAGAGAGACAGCTGTATGTTATTCTACGATAAAATACAGCTGTTCCATTAATTCCCCGCGTATATTTCATCCGTTGGAAGCGCCACGTTACATGACGTCACTTGGTGAATATACGTCACGAAGACAAACTCGACAGTAATTTTAATGAAAAGTTAATTACAACAAACTTGCCATGCTCCCAAATCGATATAAACCCATCATATGCATCAGTACATATAACATTAATAAGCATCTTGAACAAGGTGAGAACGTTTGACGTCATACAGCGCAAGCTATATGACGTAAGCAATGACGTAATTGTTTGTCACGTGACTATTAGTGTATTGAAACGCAGAACTTTGCATACGGGGGCGCCCAATGGAACAGCCTACAAACATAGCAGCCTGATTACCTTGACCTCTGAGATAATATATAGTGCCCCAACAATAGCGTAAACAATGGGGTTATTGTTGTGTTAGAATCGAAATAATAAATACGTAACTGTATTTTATCGGTGAATAAAATACAGTTAGTCGTTCGGATGCAAGTAATTAAATCACTCGTGCTAAAGCACTCGTGATTTAATTAACGGACACCTCGTTTAGACCGCCGTGTGCCCCATGAAAGAAAAAACTACCAATAACATATTAAATATAAACTGGCATAGATGATTGGATTTAAAACAAAGGCAACATATAAAATACTAAACATTCAGTAGTCCGGTTTAAGTTCGTGTCTCTCATTTGCGAATTAATATTTAGTTTGATATCTTACATCGATTATTCTACTAATCAATACTAATCACTAGAACAATGAAAATAAGATATACCGAGGGTTCAACGAAACACTGTCGTTACTTCATATGATTAATTGAATTGAATTCAATTCGACTTTATAGTCGCACAAACATATGGCGACTTTCCAGCTTCCATTGGTGGACAAAGACCCCAGGTGCCCCTCCAGGTAATTTTCGTGCACGAGTGGGCTCCTGGGTAGAACCATCGACGTTCCTCAAGCCAGCTGGATAGCTCCCTGACATAAAGATTCCTAGTACCCTGAGGGATCGAAGCTGCAGCGGTGAGGGGCAAGTGATCTAAAATCAGAGACTCTAACCACTCGGCCATGGTCGCCCCCGATTACATATGATTAAAGAAGAAGTTACAACAGTGTTGCTTTGAACCCTTGATATACTATTTTGACATGTTACAAATACAGTCATAAGTTGTCATACTAACCTACATTTTAAAATGTTAATAATACAGACACTTTCATAGCCAAAGACGAATCTTCGATGCTTACTAATTCGATCTGAGGAGAATGGGATAGTTGTGCTAGCTCGACCGAAACCCTGGTGCCCGTTTTAGGAACGATATTGACCACTTTGATCGTAAATCACATTATTAAATGTATTGCTAGTTTAAGTTTAAATAAAACAAGTTATTTAAACCGTCTTTAAATTATCTAGTACATATATTGTTCATGCAATATCTCCATCCGTCATTGACGTCAAAGGACAATGGTGGAAGGTAATTTGTTTTGAATAACGATAAACATTATTGTTAGTTGTTTCATAAAAAGGGCACAGGACTCGTTTGCGAAATGACAATATTGACTGCTACATGTATACAGTATATATGCTCTTCGTATAACCTCACACCATTTATAATAATACAAAAAAAAAAATTCAAACACTCACAATACACAATACACCAAATACAGTTTGTGTGATGATATATCTTAAAGGGACTAGAGAAGATCTGGACGAAATGTAGGTGTCAATCCAAATACAAATGAAATCATCATAAACGGCTTTATCTACAGATAAAATCGACAAATGAATTAAACAGGGCTTCCTGTTCCATCTATTTAAACAAATATGTGTGAACTATTTTATGAAGGAAATCTTGACGATTCTTGAGTGTTTGTAGTGAGTCTGAAACTATAACACAATTCTTTGTGATTGGGTCACACGTTTAAATGATTTTATTTAACCGATAGCAATTATGGATAACTAAACTAATCTTCATTTGTAAATATACAATATTGAGTTTACTATAATAATATTTTAATGTATTTGTAAAAAAATATGGATATGAGATAATATAACGCCAGCATAGCCTCCAGTCCATTTAGTGACATGAAAAAATAAAATAAAATTACAATCCAATACAAACATGGTTATTTAACGTGTTATTTAAACGCCTTAATTAGTATATATATATAAACATGTATGTTGTTAATTATATCTAATGTGATAACACAATACTATACCAGTGGTGTAGCTGGTGAAGTTTAAGTTGTAGTCCCAATCAATTGAGCACCGCAGAATCGACGAATGGGGCCACGCGGCCCCTGATTATTTCTTAATTAAACGTAAACTGATGCATTCAAATGCGTTTGTGGAGACATTTTTAAACAGAACTCCAAAATCGTCATTTTTGAACGGTTTACACAATATTTATTGTTCTGAAAGTTATAGAAAAAATTCGACATTTCAAAATATTTTACAACAAAACACTTTACCCCATTACCCACTCGCCCTCCATTTTAATGCATTTTTAGAAGTTTTAGAATTTTCATTTCTATAAAGAAGTTGTAGGCCCATGCCTGCAGTGCATATAAGCAGCTACGCCATTGTAATTCCTCAATTACAATATGTTATACGTAAATCAAATGTCTATATGTAATATATATATGTCACAGGATAAACCGACATAGATGTCAACCTCATATCCCTAGATAAATATATGACGGTCAAAAAATGTAATCATGTCACTCTCATGCGTATTATATTCACCATGTGGTGCCATGCTTACTCCGAACATGTTTGCTATATGATTCATAACTAAAACTATCACTAACGGTGATGAATACCCCCGCTTTTTCATATAAATTCTGAGTAACACAAAGGTCCATAATTCAGTAAAATAAATTATGGAATCGGAAACCTTTGATGCAAAGACAAATCATATCATCACGTGTGAACTATATGCCGAGTGTAATAACAATCCATGGCCAAGTATAATAACAATCCCTGAAAATGTTCATTATACAACATCAGAGTGGACATATTGAAGTGAACAAGAAAGTGTGATGTAGAGGGACATACAGTCATTAGTTTTGATGTGTAAACGTAGGTTGGGAACAATCTATAAGACAAATTTTAAGAAAAATGTGTCATGGAGCATGATACAAGTCAACCAAAGGGCCATAGTAATGTAATAAATTAAACAATCAACAATATGTGATAGAGGGACACAATGCCATCAGTTGTTATATGTATATGAAGTTTGGGAATAATCTATTGGAAACAGTTCGATAATGCAAGTTATAAACATGTGTGACACGACGCGACGTGACGGAGCTGGACGGGTCGATGTGTTAAGTGACGCGACGTGACATGACGTTACGGACATTGTTATTCCTATATAGCTCAGACATGCTTAACATAGTTGCACACTTACTTTTGTTGAAATTAAGAGGACGTGATTTAAACTCTAGATTCCAGACCTGGAGCCATATTGGTCTAAATTTGGTTTAAACCATCTACTTACATCAAAATCCAATTATGTCTAATGGGTCCAGAAACGTCTCATATGCAAACATGCAGAGTTGTCCTATTACAGACACTTCATTTAAGCTAAAGCCATACATGCTTCGACACAACTCAAGTGTATAGATCCTTCAAACAGGCATAATGATGATGGTCTAGCTTTATGATCTCGATGACAAAAAATTACAAAGTTAATGTGAATATGTGGGAATTCTATCATGTCAGGATAGGAATTTGCCGTTTTCCTTCCCGATGCCTGCAAGAGTTAGGCCTGGTTCATTTACTTTTAAATAGTATTAATTATATTACATGTAATAAACCGTTATCTAAGTTACATTCAGTATTGATTTATATAGTTTTAAAAAAAATACTTTACAAAAAGTAAAAATTTATATGTATATTATACTAATTTTACATTTAATTTACGTTTTTCTTATTAATAACTAGACAAATAAACACAACTTATTTTATTAAGCAGACGTCTAGCTTACACATTTTGCTTGTAAATTTAAATTTGTTAATCATATTACAATCTCAAATCACCGTATAATCTGACTGAACTTTGCTTCTGAGTAGGACTTTTACGTAGTAACTATTTTCAAACATAACAATTACAATTGTAGTGCATTTATCCATACATTCAGCTGCTGTTACTGGTACTGGCTTGATGCAAAACCCAAAGACATGTAGCCCTTTTAAAAATATATGTAAATGCAGCTAATTACATTTTGACAGTAGGGTCTGCTATATTTACTGTCATAGTTCTCTCTTAGCATCCCATGGGTATTAATCCAACTTATTAAGACAAATTAGTGGTATAAATGTTCAGTTATAATCAACAAGAGATTAGTCTGTTTAAAAATGTCTACTATTTAAATATGACAAATATGCACAATAATCGCGTTAATTCATCAAATGTGTTTCATAACGTATTGGCTGTTTGATCCTTGTCCAACTCGTTATAAATATGCTGCCCGACTCCTGAAATAAGACAACACATAATCAGTAAGCGTAGAGGTAAGTATAATTATGCACAACACTTCATTGTCGTTTTTCAGTGGTATTACTCGTTTTCTGACGACATTATATGAGAAAATGATGGTATAAGAAACATTTCAAAAATTAGGATGGCAAGACACAACTTTCTGTTATAAATATAAAAGTGACAAGCGATGTATTATAATAAGGTGTCTGAAACGATTTAACGGAAGTACAAGACAGCACGGCTATATAACATAGAACCGGGTCCAAGCCAACACGGTTATAGTACACTGGGTACAAGCCAACAAATACTGAAAAGGGGATCCCTTGAAAGCAACACAACACAAACAAGAATTTAAAGTAGCAGACTCGGTTTTATTAAGTCTGTTCATGAGGGGTAATGTAAAGTGCAACACCTCTCACGACTCCTAGCACCGACTTAAGCGATATTCTACTTAACACCCACAAAGATTGGGCTTGATGATCCCAAAAGAACCAATAAGTAATAACACTACTGATTTATAGTCGGGGCCTTTACTACAGAGTACCGGTTACAAGCCAATACGGTAATATTACTCAAGGCCGGTCCAAGCCTGCACGGTTGTATTACACAGGGCCAGGTCTAATCCAACACACCTATATTGCGCAGCACCGGGTCAAAGTCAGCATGGCTATATTACACAGGGCCGGTCCATGACAAAACGTCAATGTTACACAGGACTTGGTATAAGCCAACAAGCCTATTTTACACAGGACCTTGTCCAAGCCAACACGGTTATATACAACAGAGCCGGGCCCAAACTAACACGGCTGTATTACACAGTCCCGGGTCAACCAGTTACATTACACAGTGTCGGGTGCCGCTTTATTATACAGGGCCGAATCCAAGCCAACATGGCTATATTAAGCAGGGTCCGTCTGCAACACGCACATATTTAGGGTAGCTTTGGTACAAAATGTTTATTGGGCGGGCCTTATCTGATACAACATAGAATAACACCATTTTGTCATGCATTTGTATACATTTGTATGGAAAACAGCAATTTCCGTTTACCTATAAAAAATATCTCCCCCTCCTCAACCCCGTCCGCTAAAATAAAATAAGCTCGAAATACTAGTAGGTTCTTAAAAAAAGTATAACATTTTGAGTTATCAATATCTTTTCGTTATTTCACCGTTGTTTTAAATATAGTTTTGATCCGATATTATTAGCAATTAGTAATATCCAAAACAGCTTCCTATGAACTCTTTAAACAGTAGTATTAACGACTTCAAGTTACGTATTTATTTAGAAATATTTAACGGACCGCCACGAGTTTTCAAAACAATCAAGAGTGCCGGGTGCCCTTTTAAAAAAATGGAATTATATGAGGAGGCCCGAATAAACTTATCGCAAATCCATATCATGATTTCATTCTTATAAATATAATTATATATCAGCTGGATTCATTTATTTCGATATTATTTGCATTGCATTTATTTTGTCATAAAACGTCCTAGTATCATAAATTCCCCTATTAAATAAATATCACATGACATTACCGTTTACGTTCTAAACAGATGCGTTGGATTGCACATAGACAGTGGATGTGATGTTACTGTAGTGTTCTGAAAAAATACAGTATATTCCACGGCTTACAACTTAATAATAATACAAGCCACCTGGTACTTAACAGTTTACATTAAGGTAAATCTTTAACAACGAGTCATGATAATAAATACTGATAAGGGAAATCCTTTGGATGCAACAAACACAATCAAGAGAATAAAGTAGCAGACTCGGTTTTATTGAGTCTGTTCATGAGAGGTAATGTTAGAAACAAAACCTCTCATGCCTACTAGCACCGGCTTAAGCGGTACAAGCCACACTAAGTATAATTATATAAAGAAACGCGTAGCTCTATCAAACTTTACTTAAACAAAAGCATTGTATCATTTCAGATTGAAGTAAAATGTCGGTGACGCTCACATCTTGGAGTATAACAAATAGACAAATGCTGTGCCATTCTTTATACATTCTTCTGAAGACAAACAATGCCTTACGCCAATGAGCAAAACTTTTCTCCAAATAGCAAACGAAACAAAATTGTAGGAATTGCTGTACTACGTTTCGGGATGATTCCTGTTTCGTAACTTATAATGTCATAATGAGCAGTCTAATAAATATAGTTGTGGGCTTGTTTTATCTTGTTTGGTTCATCTTCTAATTAAACTAATGAATGCACGATATCATCATGCGTATAACGTATGTAAAACAAAAATACTATCGTTCTTTCTGAATCTTCCGTTAATGTTTTCTGGAATATGATTCAATTCGTGCCATCGACAATGAGTTGCATTAGTCTTACTTATTTTATTTTTAGAAATACACTAGGTATTAGTAAATAAAATACATATACTGAAAGGAAAAAGAAACGCAGGGTGCGTATTTCCGCTATATATTGCATATACTGCACACTTAATTCCATATATATTCCAAGGAAATCCCAAGATGTTTTGTTAAAAAAAAAAAGCGAGTTAGTTAGAGAAAGGACACAACTGTGATGTTGTAGACGTTTTATTCACAGTACACGTTGTAACAAGAAATTCATAAATGCTGAAGTTCCTCTTTGAAAAATGAGCCAGTTCAGTACTGTATTTAATGTTAAGTGATTGCAACATTTAAAGCCTAAGTTTGCCCACCTGCTTGAGCCAAATGCGCATTCTGACGATAATGAAACTTTAAAGGGGTAACCATTGGTGTATTCAGTGCTGTTTAAACCTTCTTTCTAAAAGGACAGGCCTAATGTCGCCCTGTACCATTCGATTAGCAGTAGCATATTAAACATACAGTATATAGCGGAAATACGCACCCTGCGTTTCTTTTTCCTTTCAGTATATGTATACCTGCTTCAGTGTTGAGTGTACTGTTTGTTCCGAATTCTAAAGTGTCATAACCGTCCTCCTCATGTCTTGGTTGGCTAAGTTTATAAATGAAAATGTATGTCAGATGTTTTAAAAGAGACATACTAACCATATGTTACAGTCAGTCTGCCTGTATGTATGTCTGTCCGTCTGTTCTGAACTTCTTTAAACATGTATGCATTATCTACTTACTATTACACATATACGTTCACTATACATTAACAAACTCAGAGAAGGCGGAATATTTATCGAAAGGACATCAAAAGTGCTTAAATTCATTTTTAATTTCTTAATAATAGACTTAAACCATTTCAAAAAATAATATGAGCTGGTTAGGAATCATGTCTAACCAATACGTTAAACACGTTACTGCTATTATTATAGGCATAACTAAAATAAGAAAGATATATATATTTGATTTTAGGATGTTTTGTGTTTATATTTTGTAATTTAGCGCCAAAGACGTTTGACGTAGGACCGTCATTAAAAACACATATTATGTAATATATTAAATTGATTTGTTTTAATAATTTAAAAGAAAAAATAAACGAATATGTGTTTGCTATAGATTGACCGTTCGACGACCGTGCGAAGGCGGTAACCCTATTGTAAACCCTTTTATGTTTGTAATGTCATATATTGTATTCATCTTTGTAATTATTGTTTGTTTATGTGCGTGTTATTTTCGTTGACTGCGGTCCTTGAATCTGCATTGCCTGTTCGACTTTTATATCTACTTTTAATAACTATACATGTGCCACTTATTATACAGATCAACCTATTACATTTGATTCTCCTAGTAACTGAAAAATAAAAACCAGTTCGTGTTTTCTGCAAACTAGCCAGGAGACTAGCACTATGTATATATATTTAGAATTACCTGTACAAAATAATACAATATAAAGGTGTACGTGTGTGGAGTTGCGTGTACACAAATCAGTGTGCCACATATCTCTTTAAACATAATTACGATGGTAGTATTTTAGATATAACCGCCTAGAACATGTGAAAAATACTGCATTATGAAACATGTGCTCATCCAAACAATGGCAGGATATACTATAAATAATACCATCATACATAGACAGTGATGAAACATCTCCAAAAGACCTAAGCTATGCTCTATATAAATTCACCCCTTAATTAAATATTGGCCAAATAGACGTATGCTAATAATCCTGTTCAACAAAAAGAGGACCGTATCCAGAGTCAGTTTTATTAGCTCTCTTATTTTTGGAGAATTAATTTGACTTTCTACATCCCTTTGCCACATACCATTGTTAACAAGAAACCTGCAGCAGAACTGCGTTAATTTGTTTGTTTATTGTACACCATTGTATAACACCAAAATGATATATTGGGTCCTATAGAAACCACAGCGTCCGAACGCAATGGCATCGTAGGTCCGCACTGTACTGCAAACAAGGACTTGAAACTACAATGAAAGAGACAAAAAACAACAGAAAGGGTGGTGAAGACAGGGTTACCGACTTGGAACGGTCAGTAGGCCTTAATCAGTAGGCATAAGGCCTACTGGTTAGCTTGATTCGTATTTTCCGTCAAAATAGCGGAGAATTAGGTCTGTGATGTTCCCACGTCGTAGAGAACGTTTAAGCGGCGGGAAAACTTTCACTATGACCTATTTTTGTTTTGTTTTCAAAAAGAGAAAATTAAGCGTCGTGAAAATTTCACTATGACCTATTTTTGTTTTGTTTTCAAAACAAGGAAACGTTTTCTATGACCAGTTTTGTTTTGTATTTATTTTTCAAAACATGTCCCTGCAGAATCTGTTGGAAGTTTCGCATGTCGTTAAGTTTCGAACGTCGTAAAGAAAGCCTCCCTGGCGCTAACGCGCCATGGAATTTTTCTTTACGACGTGTGAAACTTACGATCTACACCGATTACTACGGGCGAAACTTACGATCTACACTGATCACGGACGCTTCCAAATTGAAGCGCTTTAGAGACACAGAAATATAAAAAGACAGATAGAAAACTTCCCGGGCGTACGCTCTTTCATTTGTACACGAAGGTTTCAGAGTTCTTGACAACTGTTCTACCTCCCTAAATTGCCATATATTATGCCGTGATGTATTTACAACATTTATAATGTTTCAGCAAAACAGAAACTTAAAACTCAGTTTAAAATGTCCATAACATTAGTATAAAATTATTTTAAGTAATGTGCTTATCCTGGATAATAGTACAAATCGATATTACGCCAGTGCACAACCCAAGGAATACGGATATGTTGGATATATTTTATTAACAGGCAAGGTGATTTTTAGAGATCAAACTAGTGTTTGCATTTTTAAACAACTATATTTAAACTCGTGTTTTCGCGGATGTCATCATGAATATAAGTCATGTTTTGTGAGGTGGGAACACATCTTTGAGATTACCACCTATGACAGATGCTGTGAAACTGCGATGACAACCTAAAAAAAGGAAAGCTCTATTAAATTCCATTAGTCAAACTAAAGTATTTGGCATTTTATCAATATAACTAAACAAGCAATACAAACCTTCTTGTATCCTGCTTCTGTGATTTGCCTTTCCGTCGAGTTATCAATATGATACATACAATAGTTGTACATATTGCAATGATTGCAAGTCCAGAGCCAACTCCTGTTCCAATGTAAAGTCCCGTGTTTTCTGCTAAAGAACAATACAAATATCTATTATTTAGAGATGAGTTTTCATTATTGACTGGGTCGCAGTGAATTGTGTTTACCAATGTTATTTTCAACACACACAGGAATTGACATAGGAGTAAACCTCTAAACCTAACTCGTATAAAACTCAAAAGTGTACAGCTCAGATAAAAGGAGTGGCAGCATTTTATTTAACAGCGTATGCATTTTTATTTGTGAAAGGAAATATATTGAACTATGACAACATATAAGTTAGATTAAAGAATTGGTGGACGCACTTAATGCTTGATGACTAGTGGACGCACTCAATGCTTGATGATTAGTGGACGCACTTAATGCTTGATGATTAGTGGACGCACTCAATGCTTGATGATTAGTGGACGCACTTAATGCTTGATGATTAGTGGACGCACTTAATGCTTGATGATTAGTGGACGCACTTAATGCTTGATGATTAGTGGACGCACTTAGTGCTTGATGATTAGTGGACGCACTTAATGCTTGATGATTAGTGGACGCACTTAATGCTTGATGATTAGTGGACGCACTTAATGTTTGGTGATTAGTGGACGCACTTAATGCTTGATGATTAGTGGACGCACTTAATGCTTGATGATTAGTGGACGCACTTAACGCTTGATGATTAGTGGACGCACTTAATGCTTGATGATTTTTGGACGCACTTAATGCTTGATGATTAGTGGACGCACTTAATACTTGATGATTATTGGACGCACTTAATGCTTCATGATTAGTGGACGCTCTAAAAAAGGAACATTGGTGGAATCACTTAATGAAGGAATATTCGTGGACGCATTAGACAAGGAGGATTGGTGGGTGTATTAGAAAGGGAGGATTGGAAGATGCACTAGAAAAGGAGGATTGGTGGATGCATTTGAACAGGAGAATTTGTGGATGCATTAGAAAAGGAGAATTTGGTGATGCATTAGAAAAGGAGAATTGGTGGATGCATTAGAAAGGGAGAATTGGTGAATGCTTTAGAAAAGGAGGATTGGTGGACGCTTTACAAATTAAAGGAGAATTGGTGGATTTATTAGAAAATGAGAATTGGTGGATGCATTATAAAAGGAGTATTGATGGATGCTTTAGAAAAGGAGGATTGGTGGATGCATTAGAAAAGGAGGATTGGTGGATGCATTGGAAAAGGAGGATTGGTGGACGCATTATAAAATGGGGACTGGTGGATGCATTATAAAAAGGAGAATTGGAGGACGCATTAGAAAAAGAGGATTGGTGAACGCATTAGAAAACGGGGATTGGTGGATGCATTAGAAGAAGATAATTGGGGGGACGCATTAGAAAAGGAGGATCGTGGACGCATTAGAAAATGGGGACTGGTGGATGCATTATAATAGGAGAATTGGTGGACGCATTAGAAAAAGAGGATTGGTGAACGCATTAGAAAATGGGGATTGGTGGATGCATTATAAGAAGAGAATTGGTGGACGCATTAGAACAAGAAGGATTGATGGATGCATTAGAACAAGGAGAATTGGTGGATGCATTAGAACAGAAATATCGATGTATGTCTTAGACAAGAAAGATGGACGGACGCATTAGAAAAGAAGGATTCGTGGATTCCTTAGAAAACAGAATTGCTGGACGCATTTTAAAAGGATGAATGGTGGATGCATTAGGAAATGAGGATTGGTGGATGCGGTAGAAATTGAGAATTGGTAGATGCATTAAAAATAGAGTATTTGAGGATGCATTATAAATGGAGGACTGCTGGACGCACCGTTGCATTGATACGTTTGTATTGCAATCTGCTGATTACCTGTTGGGTAAACAGGTACCGGAAATCTTGTATGATCTTCAAACACAAAATCGAATGAAAAAAAACTCTCTAAGGAACAAAAAACATAAAACGTATACAACAAACAAGTAAGAAATGTACTTAAGCATCACTGATGTAATAGAAAACACAAAAGTAGTCAATCGAACGATATATTAGAGAGTTAAATGTATAGCAAGGTGTTTGAGAATGAAGAATTGAAAAGTGAAGTGGAAAAGCCTAACGAAATAAAAAGAAATATAAAAAGATCGGACAGGGAAAGTAGCATTCAAGGAGGACAGTTAACCAAGACCAATTTCAGAAGAAGGGTAACACAGAGTAGATAAAATATAAATATACATGAACAATAAAGCAGAAATTACATCATACGAATTACAATGATACATGATGGTGAACCAAACAAACCATCCATGCAGATACAAGTAAAGTTATGATCGTTGTAAACAAAAAAATGAACATGAACTTTCCTCCAAAAGAAATAGATTTTTCATTCACACACTCTTGGACGTTTACATTTTACATCTGGACGTAATCGTAAACATATTGTAAATGTGAACACTGAATAGTAATTTTAAAGCTAAAGGTTATGACCAACAGAACCTTACTGAAATAAAGCGGTGTATCAATTTTAAAGGATAACACAATTAAAAAATAGGTTCTTGTTTAAATCAGGAAAAAAATACCTGAATAAGTCGACCAATCTCGGTATACAAATGGTAAAATAATTGTTAAATGGAAGTTAACGTCGACATAGCAATGGTGGAATACAAGAACATCGCAACATGGCGGTAACTGCCATAGCCCTATAATACCGATGCGCGAGGTACAACATACATAAATTGTGTGATGTATAAACAATAATTATATAACCTTAAGACATACATAAATAACGAGACAAATAAACATTAAGTTTTTCATCCTAATCTTGACAAACTTCAATCGTTAACAATTATGGACAGTGTTATCCGCTTCCTAAAATGTGTCTAGACTTTAAAGACATTTCTCAGCAAAGTGGTAAACGCATTTATATCAGAGATGATATAGAGAGAGTTGTTTCGAAGTCCTTACAGATTATTTTGAAATATTTACTGTACTTTTCTACAAATGTTGTTTATCTGTATACACGTATGTGTAACATAATATCGCGTTTATATTTATAATGATATTCATAACATTGTTGATTCTTTTAAAATATGCAGATTTTGATTGGAGTTAACAATTGAAAAAAAAGGTATTGGTAAAATCACCTTACATAACATTCATGTACCTGCTAACAATGGTCTCCAGATTGGGGTTGGGAACGTTGTACTAACAGTGTACTAATCCATCTTGACATATGCTATCTCTATAGTTATGAGAGACATGTTTTCCTACATTTTCGTTCCAATGACACACAGCTAAATCCGTCTTCCTATTATAATATTTGCCTTTCTGGTTTTGGACGCAAAAAAACTCTTAATTATTGCAATGAGTTGTTTTGCAAACTATTCGGTAATGATTTGGGAATGTCATTTGGATTAATTTTGCATCTACGAGTAGGTGCACGATTGTCATGGATTATTTTAGTAATGTTGGACAATATTGTCTAGCATAGATATGAGTTTGTCTTTGTCTCCATCACATTCATGCTGTAGATGTATTTTACTGACTCAACCTTATCAAATAGCTGACCTGACCACCTTTTTCCTTACCTATATTTGTGTATGAAATCTTTTTAACTGTTGGTTTTTCACTTGAATGAGCCTCGTTACATACGGAAACAAAACCTGATGCTCAGCATGGTGACAGTAAATGGCATAGACAGGAAATAATGCCAGAGAGTGTCGTCCACAAGTTAGTAGTCGATCCCAAACCCAGAGAAAGTACCTTATTTGGGACACATGTGGGAATAGATTTATTGATTCTGACACAATTTATATGCTGCATTTTGTTTATATGATAATAATTAAACTTTACTCCATGTACAATATAATCATTTTTAAGTTGATATTCCCCAAGTAATTGAATTGGCTTCTGGGTTATCTCAATCAATAAATATCACCTTTGGCAGGGGCTCAATCTTGTTAACTGTCCACCTGGGAAATAACAGTATATTATGTTAAATTCACACACTTACGTCAGTGTATTTATTGTCATAAGAAGATTAGACAAATAGGTTGAAAAATGTCTTCAAACTACACAATCACGATAAAAGGCACTCAAATATTAAACAAATATAACGATTATTATGCATGTTGTACCAAGTGAGTACTGTATACGTGTGTGTTGTTGATATATACAACATATTCACTAACTAAATTCACTGAATATCAGTGAGATAACTAACTATATGAAAAGCTCCATATCGTTTGTGAATCGACGACCGCTCTTATTTCGGGTATAAAAGCGAATTTTAGCCAACGCCGTTTCACCGCCGAACTGATGAGAACGAACAATCGTCTTTCGAATGACCTAATAGGACATACAAGTCATTAGAAATGGAAAAGGGGGAGGCAAGCTAAAGATATATTTACTCAAAACTACCTATAAATCCATATCCATAATCCGAAACTATACATTTAATTAAACGTAAAAAACGACGGTTTCCAACTAACCTGTTGCATCAAAAATGAATTACACAAAAACATTATTCTCTATTGTTTATAAAAAATCGGAATATTGGTAGAGTGTCGCCCAACCAAGAGTCATATCTAATGGTAAAGTTGGAGATATAGTATTTGAAGTTATTCATGTACAATTTACACATGGTAGTAGTTTATAATTAAATATATATTTAATACATTGCTCCCAATGTATGCATAATGGATGAGGCTACTTTTGTTCTATATGGTTGAAAAACAACTTTTGAAACATTAGACAACCTACTTGATAATTTTATAGAAGCATCTGGATTAACATAATTCAACAATTATAGTATGTGTCGGCTCGAAACATATTGATAAGTAAAATAATGTATATGGACTAAGGATAAAGGAAGACCATTTGAAATTATTTTGTTTTTTTGCAAAAGAAAATAGAATATGTTAAAGGTCTAACTTGGTCATAAATTGAGATGCGGTCTCCCACCAATATCAATCCAATAACCTGTCAATTTAGCACATTTCAATGAGTATTGTGGGAGCTGATATCTCTAGCCACACGATCTACTGACACCAGCTGGTCAGTTCTGTTTTCAGTCAAATAGAAATTTCACTCTCGTTTCTTAATATATAACTTGAGAGTCAGTTTCTACATACAAATATGTGAAAACCTGGAAGGGACTATTTTGAACTGATCACATATTAATTAGAACTGGAAAATAACTATGAAACCAAACCATATTATTTTATAATGACTTAATAAATGGGAAAAGAAATGCTATTGCATGATATATGTATGCATATACATATTATTGCTATGTAATTCAGTAAAACCTTTGGAACTTATTAAAAGTAAATTTAATTTTCCCATCAAGTCACATATAAATATATGCAACAATAATCATTCATATAAACTAATCATTTATAAACTGTGCAATAAATATACCGTATGCAGTAAATATAACTATAAAGTATTAAATATATGCAGTACCCAATATCCATTTAGTTACACACACATATATAAAGCACCCATTTACCATTAAGATATATCTAAATATATACATCATCCATTATCTATAAAGTGACATATAAATTAGTATATGCCGTGCCCAAATCCAATACGTTACACACATAAAGTACCCATTATTCATAAAGTTCAATGGTAAAAAAGTTGCTCGTATCTATATGCAGCAAATATTATACTTAAAGTTGCATATAACAGATGTAGTGACCATGGTAGATGCAATAACCAGTGTACATCATGCTGCATATAAATAGCTGCGTTAACCATTATACATTATGTTACATATGAACAGATGAGTTAACCATTATACAGTATGTTGCATATAGATAGATGCAGAAACCATTATACATACAAGTTACATATAAATAGATGCAGTAATCAGTATACATTATGTTACATATAAAGAGATGCAGTAACCATTATACATACTAGTTACATACATGTATAAATAGATACAGTAGCCACTATACATAGTTATATATAAATAGATGCAATAACCACTATACATAGTTACAAATAAATATATAAATAGATGCAGTAACCATTATACATAGTTACATATAAATGGATGCAGTCATCATATATAGTTACATATAAATAGATGCAGTAACCAGTATATATATTTACATATAAATGGATGAAGTAACCACTTTACATAGTTACACATAAATGGATGCAATCATCGCTGTACATATAAATAGATGCAGTAACCATAATACATTACGTTACATATAAACAGATGCAGTAACCAGTGTACATAGTTACATATAAATATATGCAGCAACCATTATACATGGTTACATATAAAAAAGATGCAGTAACCATTATACATAGATATATATACATAGATGCAGTAACAATTATACATAGTTGCATATAAATAGATGCAGTAACCATTATACAGAGTTGCATATAAATAGATGCAGTAACCATTATACATAGTTACATGTAAATATATGTAGTAAGCATTATCAATAGTTACATATAAATAGAGGCATTAACCAGTATACATAGTTACATATACATAGATGCAGTAAAAACAGTATTCATAAATGTATACATTAAATATATATAAATATATATGTATACATAGATGCAGTAAACGCTATACATAATGTTACGTGTACATATAAATAAATGCTGTAAACATTATCATAAATGTATACCTTATGAACATATAAATGTAAATGTATACATAAAACTATTACCGTATATGGATTTCTGGACTTTTCAATTCCGCATGTTAGAAATATAATCTTGATTTGTTAAAGTTACGTAGATATGCTGAATTTTAAATATTGCATCGTCTTCGTTGCAGTATAGGATAAGGCACATACTTACCTTCTGGAGCATGTGTCGTTTCCTTACCATCTAAAAGAAAACCAAAACCAAGACGATTACATATTTACTTGCTACAGTTAACGTGTAGAAGTATTTCATATAATAAATGGAGCTTCTTTCTTGCAGGATTTTCACCAAACTTCAACAGAATGTTCCTTGCACATATATATGCATCTAACATTATGTGCAGAATTTCGTGTAGCTGTGACCTACTTTGTCGAAATAAGGTCACATCTGATCTGATCTCTTCGACAGGCATATATTATTTCTTTCTCGCAGGATTGTTGCTAAACTTCACCAGAATGTCTTTTTTTTTAATTTTCAACCACCAATTTGGTGATCCATTTATTCTCCCCGTCATTGGTGCATGGGGGTCGGGGAGGGCCATCTCCCGATACACCTTACAATATTGTATGCATTTATTTATAAACAATACAAAACAGTAACAGAAGTGTTAAATTTGCATAAGAGAGTTGTTAACTGGGGTATTTTCTCCTTCTACCAATTCATCAGGTCATGGGTTTTCAATAATTTTAGTTGGTTGCGACAGAGTTGTAATCATATTAATGTTAAAAACATAGTTTACAGAGCTGCTTTAAGGACGGTTACTCGTATGCTCTTGTCTTTTTTGTAACAGAGAGTTATAGCCTGTAATTTCAAAAAAATAGAATATGTTTCATGTTTTTTTCTAAACGTTAAGAGTATGTGGCATGATCGTTTTAAACTGAGGGTGTTTGCAGAAAGACTGAATTTCCTCTTTAATATCTAAAACTCTTTAAACTATAAGCTTTTAGCTCCGCATACTCAGCTTATATAAAGCTCTGTAAATTATTAACTTGTACTCCACCCATAACACCCATGACCAAGTAATGGATAGAAGGTTTTTTCTCTAAGTATATGAGTTAAGATGTATGATTCAATGCATATTGACATGAAATGTGTACTTGTTTTTACTTATACAAGAAATATCTCACATCATGATGTAGATTATTAAGGGGTAATGACAGGTATCTAGTTATCATTTGAACAACATAATAAAGTAAATATATTATTAAAAGCAGTAGAAGAATGAATTGTTTTGTAAAGTTTAGTGTTTGTCATACCCCTCTATTACACAAACATTCATTCAATATATTTTGGAAAAAAAAACATAGTGAAGGTTTTTGGTAGAAAAAAATGGCATGGTAATTATACTCAAGAAAAAGAAATATGTATATAATGGTAAAACATACTGGAAAAAAGATAATGTAGAAAAAGGAAGGGCAAAAGGTAAATGCTATATATTGCAGCAAGTGTCTAGATTCACAATATTGTGGTTCAGCAAAAATGTTCTCATATCGGCCCCATATTTTATGAAAATATGTATCTTTTGAGTTTTTATAAGCAATATATTTATCAGTTTTATAAACTGTTTTTAAATAATAAATAAAATTTGTACATGATGGTGCAGAATTATTTTGTTTTTGAAAGAATATATGATATTTTCCTAATACTAAAATCTTGTTCAGTATAATATCTAATTTTTCATTCCCTAATAAAATATCAGAGTCTGACCAGTTGGTTACAGTCTCAGTGCATTTGCTATTAATGAAAGTAGACAAGTTTGACCAGAACAATTTTGAAACTTCGCAGTCAAAAAAAAGAGATGTTTAATTGTTTCCACTGTTTTATTACAAAAAGTACACATATCTGAATCAGCAATGTTCATTTTTTTAAGTAAATAATTGGTACCCAGAATCCTGTGGTTGATCCTGTATTGAAACCATTGGTGTCTTACATCTTGATTTATTTTAAATGTTAAAGCAAATATTTAGTACCAATTCAGGTGTCTACTATTAAGTTCTTCGTTCCACTTTGTTACCGCCGATGGGATTATATTTTTTATTATCATTGCATCATAGATTGATCTGCTTCCTGTAATGTCTTTTAAAGTAGTCGACAGATAAAATGGGATTATAGGGTTTTTACCCTTGCTTATAGACTGTGGGAACTTGTGTGAGTGTAGTAACCTTTTAACTGATGCTATAAGACCTTCATATTCTAAAAAATTGGATTTTATTCCATACGTTTCTTTAAAGACCTGAAAAGGTAATAAATTGCCGTAATCATCAATCAGGTCATTGATTGAAATAACTCCTTTTGAGAACCAGTGGTTAAAAAAAATTGTTGAGCCTCCGACCTTTATATCTTCATTGTACCATAAAGGAACACCATGAAACTGATACCATAAGGTTGGTGAAATGTTACGTAGATAATATTTATAACTTTCAAAGACATCTTTCCAGAAACGATTATCCAGTGTTTTTAAATGTTTATCTATATAATTTATGCCAAAGCAAGTGAACTGTTTTATCCATGGGTACATTTCTTGGACAATGTTCAAGCAATTATTTTCACTTTTTAGAAGCCGTCTTATCCAGGTTATTTTCAAAGATTTAAAAAAGCATTCAATATCGATCATTCTTAAACCGCCTCGATTTTTGTCTTGATATATAACCTGACGTTTAACTTTGTATTTTTTACCATTCCACAAGAACTTAAAGATTAATGTTTTTAATTCATTTATTACCTGTTGGTGGGGATTGGGTAATGCTGATATTAGATGAGTTATTTTTTGAATTGCTAGGCTCTTCATAACTGTAATTTTACCAATTGGTGAGAGAATCCTCTTTGACCAGCTAATCAAAAGATTATTTATTTCTTTAATTTTATTTTTATAATTTATAGTACATATTTGATCTAGGTCCACAGAAAATTTAATACCTAATAGAGTGAAGGAATCATGTTCCCAGCACAGTTCATATTCTCTACATATTTTAACGTTACATCGTTTTCTGCAACCTATCCAAATGACTTTAGTTTTGTCCAAATTTATCTTAAGGCCGGAGAGTCTCGCATAGAATTGCAAAGTTTTAAGAGTGTGTCTTAGAGATTTTTCAGAACCATCCAGTACTAATGTAGTGTCATCTGCATATTGTGAGATTAGGTGTTCTTTGGAACCTATTTTGAAGCCGGTAATATTTATATTATTCCTTATCAAGACAGCCAATATATCTGCACACAGAATGAATATATAGGGAGACAATGGGTCGACCTGACGACAACCTCGATGTATAGTGAACCAGTCTGAGAGGTGCCCATTTACTATTACACAAGATTCTATATTGGTGTAAAATACCTTTATCCATCTTTTAAAGACGGGGCCAAAATTATAGAAGTCAAGCACTTGGAAAATATAGTCACACGCGAGCGAGTCAAAAGCTTTTTCAAAGTCAATTAGAAGGAGTAGCCCAGGTAAATTGTATTTTTCAGCATAAAACATACTATCATATACTAATCTGGTATTTTCACCCATATACCGCCCAGCTAAGAAACCAGTTTGATCTTTATGAATTAAAGATTGTAAAACAAGCTTGAATCTTCTAGCTATACATGCAGATGCTAACTTATAAGCCACATTTAAAAGAGATATCGGACGCCAATTCTTTAAATATAATTTATCTTTGTCTCCTTTTGGGATACATGTGATTACGCCCTGTGTTTGAGAAATAGACAACTGCCCCTTGGTAAAACCATAATTAATTGACCGTAGAACAAAGTGTCCAATATCTGACCAGAAGAATTTATAGAATTCTACTGTAAAGCCAGAATTTCCTGGGCTCTGGTCATTGAGCATTTATTTCAAACTTTGAAGCATCTCCTCATATGTAATATTTTATTCAAGTGTTTGTTTAGTGTCATCGTCCAACTTCGGGATTTTACATTTTGAAAAGAGGTCGTTTAAATCTACTGTTTCGGTCGAGTGATGAGAATACAGGTGTCATCGTTTCGTTTATTATACCATTTTGAGATTTAATAACAGTATTGCCTTTGGACATTAAACTTGACATACATTTTGAAGGGACATTTTTATTTTCTAAATTACAAAAGTATTTTGATGGTTTTTCCCCCTCTTAAATCCATTTTGCTCTTGATCTTATTCTGATACCCTCCAACTTTTTTTCTCTAATTTCATAAAGTTATTTTCTTTTACTTTCAAGTAATGTATGATTAGTATTGATTTCTTTTTCAAGTGAATGTATATCTGCTATAAGGTTTTGCTCACGCTTGTCTTGTATTTTTTTTAAATGTGAAGAGTATGATATAGTTTTCCCCCTTATTTCCATTAAAAGCACATCGAAAAAAAGTTGGTCATTTATATTTAAAATTAGATCCTTATCGGAAGCATAACTTTTATCAGGGTATTTTGAATATTGTTGTTTAGTTTGTGTAATAGTTTCCTTAATTTCATGTATATATTTTTCATCTTTTAAAAGGGAATTATTCATTTTCCAATAAGAATGACCTTTAATAAATTTGCCGAATTCAAATGATAGTATAACCAGACTATGATCTGTTCTATATCCTGGTAAAATGTTTGTCTAATCAATATCGGTAATTATTTTTTCTGAAATTAAGAAATAATCAAGGCGTGCTTTTTTGTTCGAGTTCTTTTTGAACCAGGTAAATTGTCTATCTTCCAGGTGTTGGTCTCGCCAACAGTCTATTAGATTAAATCCGCTTATAATATTTAGAACTTCATCTCTTACTTTTGGATTATTAATGTTTACGTAATCATAGTCTATATCTGGATTTAAAATCATATTAAAATCTCCAGCTATTATAGTATGGCAGTCTGCGCCTAAAATATAATTATGTAAATCCTTATAGAAATTTGGGTCGTCTTTATTTGGACCGTTTATATTTATCAATCTCATTCGTTTTTCGTAAATTGTTATATCTAGTATTATCTTATTTCCATTATTGTCAGACATTTTCGAATGTAATTTAAATTTAAAGTTATTATTAAAAATAATTGCCACACCTCTAGACTGGCTTGAAAAGTTACTAAAAAAACATTCATATCCCCATTGTGTACGTATGTATTTTTCATCTCTTTCAGTAAAATGTGTATCTTGTAAGAAGTAAATGGAGTATTTTTTACTTTTAAGGTAATGCAGGGTGTCTGTTCTTTTATTTGTATCACTTAAACACTGTACATTCATAGATGCAAATGTTACCCGATCAGTCATGGTTGGATTTTATTAAGTCATTATATTGTGGAGAATATTGACTGTCCTGATATTTATGAGAATTCTGCGAACCATTTATATGTAACCAAAAACTTGCCACTGCTTATGCTTTGCCTTCCACTTTCTATAGCAACAAAAAATACATATCCAAACAAAAGAAGCCAAAATGGCTTGTTCTGATAAGAAAAAAAAGTTTCAAAAAGCTAGGCCTAAATACAGAAGGAAAAAAGGGCCAATAAATAATCCTTTACACATGTACACAAAACGCATAATACAACATAACAGCTAGTGTTGTCCCTAATAGTGCATGCCTTATACACTTTAGTCCTGTAGAAGACCATAACATGACAGAAAATGTTAAAAAAAACAACGGATATTAGTTGAATTTTACACAAATTTTGCACTAGCTTTAACATATCTATTTACTAGCAATACCTGCACAAATGCCTGTCTGTGACACATCAGAACACACTCACACCTGACTGGACTGAGCACCTATCTATCTATTTAATAAAAGGTGGAAAGAAAATCAAATTCCTTATATAATTTCTTAAGATAGTGTACATATAAGGTGTATTGTTCTATACACATTTTATAACATTTTTCTCATGTATGTTTATGCTTTTGTAGTCAAAACTTTTTGCCTTTCATTTTTTATTCAACATATTTTGACAACAGAGTAACCCTTCATAAGGAAGGGTGTATATCAAAAGTTTAAACAAGATTATTATGGTTTATATGTATCATACATGCTTTATAGTACATGTATATCCTTTACTTAGTCCTTGGCGAAACGAGAACCAAGGAGTCTAAAGGATTAGTTACATTAAATTAATGGAATAATTATATATATGTCACCATTTATCTAACCAGATTTGTCTTTGAGCATTCTTTTAAAGAATGGTAATTATAAATATATTCAACTTATATCCGGGGGGTATTTATTGAGGAGTTCCAAGTTTATTGTGAATATTTATATATTTTATTTATTACCTCCAACATGTACTGGTGGTTATTAGTAAGTACCATGTTATGGTAATAACAGTCAAATACCGTACCATCATTTACTAACCCAAAGTGCTGATTACAGTCCAGTCCAGTAGCGAGGTTCCATACAATTGGTACCATTACATATTTTCCTCACAGATGCACTTGATCTTAGGAATTAAGTATAAAAATATAATAAAAAACAATGCAGATTATCAATTAATATTATATGATATAATAACTACAGATACGATTTTACATGGTCCACATACCATTCATTAACAGACTTGTTTACAGAGTTCATATACTCCAGTTGGTCTACAGGCCTAAACCAAACATGTGCTCTTACAGTCGTTATCTAGAAGTCTAGTACTGACAAAGTAGATAATTATATTATATTGGAAATTGTAATAATATACCTTATTATAATACTATATTACAGGACAACTCCACCAGAGTTGTTATACCAGTAGTCAACCATTAGATAATATATATTATATTATAGGATAACTAATCAAAATAGTACATGTACAGTGTAGCGATTTACAGCCAAAACTATACTGCAGGATAAGCAGCAAGAAGCTATTATAGTCCTAAGATAGTTAATACTGTTTCTGTTCCACTAAGTACCAATGTCAAATTAAGCTATACTGTATCATTGGCTGTACAAACAGACATTCGTGTGATCTTAACAGTGTTGACCGGCATGCCAATAACACTATTGCTAGATCTATATAACGTAAGATCGTCGCCAGAATGTTGCTTCTGAGCATCTAACATCATTTGCAAAACGTTGGGTCGCTGTGACCTACATTTGACAATATATAATGAAATAGTAATCATGTAAGGAACGAATATCTCAAGGGATTGACATTGGTGGTGGTCAAGTAAAAAATCTGGACTACTTCGCAATAGGGCTTGACATGTAGGCCGTGGACTTCTACTTGTTGTTTTATTTCCTGCTTGTTGTGTCGCCTTGTCGAAGAAAAATACGATACATAGAGATCATTTTGTCGTTTGTCCGTCCGTCAGTCCGTCCATCAGTCCGTCACGAAAACTTAATTTTGGCTATAACTTTCTCATTTCTTCATATTTATTCATCAAACTTTCAACATGACCATACTAAAATATAAAGGTCAAGGTCACACTGAAGGTCATTATGTGGGTTAAATACTCATTTTTTTCTTCACGAAAACTTAACATTGACTATAACTCTCATTTCTTGATATTTCTTCATCAAAATGTCTATATATACTCGTCATGACAACATCGACATGTCCATAATAAAATATAAAAGTCAAGGTCACACTGAAGGTCATTCGGGCTAGTGATTTTTTAATGTATATAGTCGGGTTAAAACAAATCTACGGGTTTTCATTGTGTGTATAATAATTCGGGCTAGTGACATGAACATTTTAATTCAAAGACTGGTATATAGGTTAAATACTCATTTTTTTTCTTCGCGAAAACTTATTCAGGTCAGTTTGTCAAGGTCATTTATCTGGGTCCTAAAAACCTTGTTATACTGACAAAGCGCTGACAGGCGACATACGTGTTCCGCGGAACACCCGTCTGGTTAGCTATACCGGCCAAAGGCCAGATGATCTTATGTGATGTACTGTCATCCATTTGCCTGTTTGTTGGCAATTTCTTCCATTTTCCGCCAAATTTGGTGCTTTATACCAATACTATCTTGGACAAGGAATGAGCAAATCTGACGATTGTCTCATCTGGGTTTTAACCAGGTTTGGATTGGGGTATGTCGTTTGGAGGGCGTGCGTGCGATGTCAAACTCTTCGTTTTGGCTCGATAACTGTTGTTAGAAATGAGGTATTGCGATGAAACTTACAACATCCAATTGTTTTTCTTTATCTTTTAGACCCTAATTATGCTCCGAGAAGAGTTCATTCCACTCTAAAAGTCCCTCAATGATGTCAATTGATAGTATAGTTATTTGATGAGGGGAACATGAATGCCTTCAGGTCGCTCGAGAATATCAAGGGAATTTAATTAATATTCAAAATGACAATATGTCGGATATAGTAAACAAAAGTGTACTCCAAAACATCAGTTTTTATTGTGTCACTACAATCGTTAAAGATGTAGTTTTATCATTGCAACTTGGTATAATAAACATGAACTGATCGATCTGTTTGGCTGAAAAAAATGACATGACACCCCAAACATTGTTGAAAATGCATGATTGTGTGTTTTTAGTCATCCCCCCGTTTTCACTATAGGAGTTCCTCTGAGAAAAAGAGGATTTTATGATCAGTGAAGGCTCGGATTACCTGATATGAAAAAGAAGCTTGTGATTGCATTCAAGGTCAAGGTCACTGTTACTAAAAATAGAAAAAAGGTTTGGCATATGAAATGAAAAACACTTGTCAGACAGTAAGGTATTAATGCATATTATATATTTAATTTATAATAAGGTTTTGCCTATTTGTGTATATAAAACCATTTTATTCAAAGGTATGATTATGTACAAGTGATAGGCAAGTAAATATCATGCACTTATATTTTTAATTATTCACTATTGTATTATGTGTACTATATATTGTGTAGGTGCACAAGAAATTGGGGATGTCACCAGGTGTGTACACTTCAAAACGTGCCATCCTGAGAGACATACAAAGTAGTAAAAGAAAAGCGAAGTCTACAACCAAGAAGGCAAAACAAAGAAGAATTAAAATGAAACAAGAAAGGTCAAAGTGCAAAGTCAAGCTATAACATGCACTAAATACATTATTAAAGGCAGATTCATAGCACAGATTATGCATAACAATTTGATACCGTATCCGGGAAAGTTGATAAGTTCATGGTCAAAAGGTCAAGGTCATATGTTCATAATTGTGATCTATACTCTTTTCCCTTGTAGATACGAATCATATTTGTTTCATAAATATAACAAATAATATTGAATTAAATTAATTATATCATTGTACATCCCGCCAACGAAGTTGAAGGTTTGAGCGTGTTCGTCTGTATACCAAAATCGTTTGTACTTAACTGCTCATTCATTATTTGATGAATTGTTTGAATAATTGGTATGCTGATTAAGTATGATGTGAAGATTTCATCGAAAATATTTTTGATTTGATCAGTGTTACACGAGTTATGGCCCTTTGTTATTATTATATATATGGAAATCGTATGTGTCTAACTCTTAAATCATTATTTGATAGATTGTTTTATTATATGCCATGCTGATTAAATATATGAGTGTGTTAGTGATCAAGCGCCAGAAGTGCTTACATCCGGTGGTGCCTGCTTGGTTGAAATCAGTTTACAGTTATAATATTTATCTACATGGGAAAATGTTTGTATGTGAGAACGTTTGCCAGTTACTAACAGAAGTACGTTGGTTTTACTTAGGTCTCTAAAATTCTATTTGGGTATTTGAGTTCCTTTAAAAAATGTTTTCTTTATATATGTTTTGTATCTTTAGGTCTCAGAAAAGGGTGTCAGTCGAATTGAGAGAGGGACCCACCTACCAGTTGAATCTTGAACTGGAACACTGTGGGGTCATACCTGTTTCTGAAGTACCAGTTGCAAGTCAGAAACCAATCAGCTTGGTGATAGAAACCAAAAATCTCACAGAGATATACTTTGATCTAGAAACAACAGGACTTGGTAAACTTATTATTATTTTCCCTGAATAAAGCCTAGGATGTTGTTTCTTCAAGTAACATGAACAAATGAGATATAGGGTCCTATAGAAACCACAGCGTCCGAACGCAATGTCATCGTAGGTCCGCACTGTACTGCAAACAAGGACTTGAAAATACAATGAAAGAGACAAAAAACAACAGAAAGGGTGGGGAAGACAGGTTTACCGACTTGGAACGGTCAGTAGGCAATAAGGCCTACTGGTTAGCTTGAATCGATTTTATATGCGCACAATCCTCGCTATTATCCTGTCTTAAACGCCCAAATAGACAAAACAGTGTAAACAAAACTACATCCCATCAATAGTAAGTGCATGTTAATCTGCTTTTTCTCGCTTAAACCACTTTGTACAGAAATAAGTTAAAGACCCTCAATTTCATTGCGACAGGCATTAAAATCAATATCAGATGGAAGGCGATACGTAGGCCTTTTGGCAATTAAATGCCGAATCATCTTATCCTCAATTACATCAAGATTTCCAGTAAGAGTGTGACCGGCAGGTTCGTAACAAAATTTAGAATTTTGACAATCTCAATCAGTAGGAGTAGATGTCTCCATTTCAAGATCAAAAACGATCCTATTATAATTGAAAATAAGATTTCTAGTAGATTGCTTACACGTGTAACAAATAACAGGAGTCTCAATATTTTTAAAAATACTTTGGAATTTTGTCAGTCACCCGCATTTCATTAAAAATACAGGCTAAATTAATGAAATCGATGCCTTTATCAATATAAGTTATCTTCAAAAAATGCCTTTGATGGTCAGATGGAGCATCTATATGTGGACGCAAAATATGTTGCGTGTAATTTTGAATACTAGATGCAACCTCATATAATGGATTAGTACGGACATAAATGGCATCCGCTTCTTCGTCAAGTTTCTGTAAGCAAGTAAAAGACAGACTGACTATTTTGCTAAAGAGGGCGTGTCTTCCCGATTTTTTTATAAATAGAATAATGGTCTGCAACAGTAAAGATTTTCTTAAATTGACGTTTAAGACTATGGTTCTTCCGGAGACCATGTGATTGGTAGCAGTATTATCAAATACAATATATTCCACGGGCTGAAGGCTAACATCATCTATGTAATGCCCCGAATCCCTAAAGTGTGTATAAAGGAAGTTTTTCAATCGTTTCGACTGACGCATTTTATATAAATGTTCACGAAAACGAACTGTCATGGATCGACCAGTTTGGCCTACATATTGTATACCACATTTAGGATGATTTCAGGTCAAAACATTAACGATATTACTTGACGATCAGTTAATGTCTGAAGGTATACTGACACTAAACTCTCTACCATTGGTAGTGGACTTAAAAGTGGACTTTTGCGACAAGAAAACCTTTTCGAGTTGCACTTAAGGATAGAGGGATAGAACGTACGTCTACTGTTTAACCTATTAACATTAACTGGTGGTCTAACGTTATATCGATTAAGTACAGATGTTTTAAGTGGTGTCAATTTAACAGAAGCAGTATTTCTGAATATAGAATTAGTGCCAGGAATATGAACGGTAGATGCCGAATGAAGATTAAATCGTGATAAATTTATCGATAATTTACGTGTAAAAATATTATAATTTCCCTGGTGAAGATAAACAGTAGACATAGAGTAAAGTTCAAGATTAAAAAGCATGACTTTTGGTGTTCTTAATATACCACTCATGTTTTTATAAGGTGTAAACTGTTTAAAGTACAGCGCAAAACCACGCTAAAACAACGTCGAACGTCGCCATCTCTACAGGATGGGTGAAAATAACAACATTGATCACATGCACGGGGAGATGTTTTACCACCGCAACACTGCAAAAGTGACACAGTTGTAAATGCAAAAATGAGATATAGGGTCCTGTAGAAACAACAGCGTCCGAACGCAATGGCATCGTAGGTCCGCACTGTACTGCAAACAAGGACTTGAAAATACAATGAAAGAGACAAAAAACAACAGAAAGGGTGGTTAAGACAGGTTTACCGACTAGGAACGGTCAGTAGGCAATAAGGCCTACTGGTTAGCCTGAATCGATTTTATATTCGCAAAATTCTCGCTATTATCCTGTCTTAAACGCCCAATAGACAAGACAGTGTAAACAAAACTACATCCCATCAAAAGGAATTCTCTAGCAATAAAGTCCACATCCTGAGAAACTAACTAAATAACACATTCAAAATAATAAACATCTCAGGATGTATCCAGAATCGTACTGAACAACCACAGTAGTTGCAGCTAAAGAGATAACCAATCTAGGGTACGACCAGAAAACCCTGCATATTATATATGCATCCGGGAATTATTACTACCAGATGGTAATATTTGTATCGTTCTTTAATGTGATCAAGAGGGATATACTCCAATAAACGGAACAGTTCGTTTTACGTCCCCATCTGACGAACGAGACTGGGGACGTGTGCTGGGGACGTGTGTTGCTTAAAAGCATCCAACGAAACGTGTTTCGTATGTGAAGCTTGAACCAGGGACCGCCAAATCTTTACCCATATAACACATCAGATATGTATTGACGAATCAACCATTCAACTGGCATTCCTTATCAACTGGTATCCGTTATCAATTGACTCTATAAAATGCCATGTTCAATTTTGAATTTTCATTTACCAAAATTGTAAAATAGGAGCCTTCAGCATAACTTTCAAATTGGGGACGGTAAACGGGTTATTTTATAATCTTGAACATTTATTTTTTTTAACTACACGCATTAAACAAATGTTTTAGCAGTATTTTGGTCGACATGAAAACTACCAGGAAAATAAAAATATTCTTCACACTTTAAAAAAGTGAGTTCAGAACCACGTTAAAAATGTCAATGTTATCTGCGGTATTTACAATACTTAGCAATCCAAACTAGCAATGATATAAAGATATTGCATTTATGTTTAACGTAACGGACACAGCCATGTCAATTATGTTATCTTATATGAATTGAACACTTACAAAGCCATCATGGTAATTTTCATTTTCACCTAACAAACAGACGGGGAAAAGGGTTATGACCTTTGACCTCGATTTTCTCTCGTCAAAATCAGAGATGAACACGGCTACAATGAAAAAAGGCTAGGTTATAACCTTTCCAATGATACCACACTTTGCTCCTCGCAAAATGTTGAGCTCGACCCTTAACTATAGCAGATAGCCTAAAGTGGCCTCTAGATTATTGGTATTTTTGTTTCTTCTAAAACATATTTTGAATACTTCGACAGAAAGCAGACTTCTGATGCTTTGAAATAGAATGTATAGAGGCAATAAACAAACAGTTCTATCTTACTTTTAACGTCAACAAGACTGCGTTGTGATAGCATAATTTCAAATTATATTAAAATGACTCACGGCAATCTTGAAATTTGTAAAACTTGCAGCGTCGTGTAAGTTTTTGTCCCTCATCACACAAACGGAAACTTGCCTAAAAAAGTTTCATTTCTTCATCAAAATTTTAAAATTTCAACTTCATGACAATACCAAGATATGTAAAGGTCAAGGTCAAAGGCGCGGATCAAAGGTCATTTACTTAGTAATTATGACAATTGTTATACAAAGTAATGATCAACTTCATATTTAGTGTAAACTTTTTCTTTCTTTTTTTAAATACAATTTATTTCAACCACACTGTACCTTTTGACTTTTTATACTACTGCTACATGTAAATCACGCTTTATATCAATCATTGTTTGCAGGGACAGACACGTGAACGGTGACGAGCCAGATGTAATGAATGAAAGGAAGTACGTGATGTTTGACAGTTGTCTGAGAAGCCTTTCTTTTCTGTTTTGTATGTGCTGGTGTTTGCAACAGCGTAAAGTGAAAAGTTATATGGTGAATACTGAGTGTTGAGACAATACTGAGTGCTTGTGAAGCTGGCACAGGAGATTATGGAACAGCCAGCCAGTAGTAACCAACACCCCACTTGGTAACCTGCTCGTGTCGTGCGCGATTATGTTTAGTGGTGCCCCACCTACAAAAGCGTTAAATATGTTTACATGTTTGAATATATTAATGATAGCCCAAGGACTTATTCGAGGTATCAGCGGTCCTTCATTTTACCAGCCATCGCGAAAGTGTGGGACAGGATCCAGAAGCATATACTTAAAGATTGGCGATACAGACCAGTGAAGGTTGCAGGAGATGCCCGATGCTGCTCTCCAAGTTACATTGCCAAGTATTGAAGCTACACTCTGACGGGTGCAGATTCAGGACTTATATTGTGCAGGTACAATACGATTTTTCTATTAACATTCTTTGCTTTTTTTAAGGGACACAAGACAGTCGTTGATTTTTTTTTAAACTCTCTGCATTCCATTGTTTTTCTTACATACCATGCATAATTGCAAATCAGTTTTAGTAATTATTTTAATTGTTAAAAGCAAATTGTTGCTGCGTATTCCTAATTATTGGTAACAACGCACCAATAATTTAAACTTATGGCAAAAAAACACGAAAAGAAAAGGTAAAAACTTCATTTTTAGTACTTTATATTGTATTACAAGTGAGCAGCTTTAATGATACTGGATTTGTCCGGGAATCTGCCCCATTTTTACTAACAAATATTTTTTTTAGCATATGAATTTGGGTCCTGTACCCATATATGCATCTATGGGAAGCCTGGGATGCCACCCGAACATCAAACAATGTGGGGAATAACATGTGGAGTCACTCCTGGTTGCATTATATGCCTGTACCAAGGGTCCTACATAGGTTTTCCAGTCAGCTTTCTGGTCCACCTCGAGAGTACCGAGCATTTTAAGTAGCGTGTGATTAAAACGTTCGCAAGACCCATTCCCTTGAGGATGGTATGGCGAAGTTCGAGTCTTTGCTGTGCGGGTTAGCTTACAAAGTTCTTGAATTAACCGACTCTCGAAGTTTCTACCTTGGTCACTGTGATGTTTTTTCAGGAAAGGCGTAAAACCTGAAGAAATTGTCGTACAGTGCCTTGGCAGTAGTCTGTGCCAGTTGATTTCTGCCGGGTACCGCCTGAGCATACCTGGTAAAATGATCAGTAATAACCAGGATATGTTCATACCCGCCTTTAATAATTTCTAACGACAGAAAATCTATGCAGACTAATTCCATAGGTCTAGATGTTTGAATAGGGACCAGTTTAGCTCACTGAATATGTGACTTTCGGCGTATACAACGCCCACAATGTTCCAAACTGACATTCACATCATTTTCCAAAATAGGCCAATAGAACCGTTGCCTTGCAAGCCACAGAGTGTTTTCCTTTCCTGGATGACCTACGTCATCATGAACTCCTTTTAGGGCAAGAGCTCGAAAAGACTCTGGTATGACTTATTGTCTGATAGGCTGACCATTTTGAGAAGTGGTTCTGTACAGAATATTGTCTTCTATGCAGAGACGATTCCATTCTCTAAAGAATTTCTTTACTTTGTGAAACTCTTGCTTGAGTTCCTCCTCCCTTGTGCGAAAACCACTCTTAATTAGGTCAGACAACCCACACACGACCGTGTATTTTTACCGTTCCACTATTCAGTTAATTTTCTGTAAGCTTTCATACTGGATCATCTCCTCCTCGGCCGAAGAAGGGATGTTTCCAGTAGAAACATTTTCTGCTAATGGAATGTTGGCTGTAACAACTTTCCAGGCCTGTAAGACAGGGTAATGTTGTAGTTTGATAAAGCGGCTACCCCAACGGTGACCGGTAGCATCATGGTAAGCACATACGTCAGCGGGTTGTTGTCTGTAACGACATTAAAGGAATGTAATCATTAAATATGTCAATCATAGCCCACTTTAAGACTAGAAATTCCAACTTATGCTCTGTATATCTCTTCTCACTGGGTTACAGGCCTCGACTGGAATATGCGATTACTCTATCCTGTCAATGTTGCTTTTGGTAAAAGACTGCACCTAGTCCGGTACCTGAGCTATATGTATGGAGGGTAAAGGGTAGTAAGTACAAAGGCTAGGAATGGGGCAATTGTCTACTTTTCAATCAGAGTTTAACAGCTTGTTGTTGGTACTCTCCCCAAGTCTATTCTGTGGGACTTGTGTTCTTTCTTTTCTGTAATCTGTTCACACCATTAGTGCAGTGTCCCTTAAGCAATGTATTGGGAGGCTCTGCTATACTGGCATAAGATGCAATATATTCGCAGTAGTAGCCGGCAAATCCAAGGAATTCGAGTAACTCCTTGACATTTTTCGGCACTGGCCATGTTCTAATGGCAGAATTCTTTTCGGGATCAGTGTGTATTCCCTCTTTGGAAATGAAATGTCCAAGATAATAAATTGAGGGCATAATAAGCTCACACTTTCAGGGTTTAAACTTCAAGACACTGCCTCTGGACGATTAATATGCTCCTCGAACGTTTTCGAGAATATGAGAATGTCGTCAAGGAACTCTATGCTTTCTCTGAAATGTAGTTAACCCATACAATTCTCTATTAGTCTCTGGAACGTTGCAGCAGCTTTTGTAAGAACAAACAAAGCCCATACGATTCCACTCGTGGAAACCAAAATTACCTATTGAAAAGGCAGTGAAAGGCTTCTGGTCCTCCTCTACCTCAACGTTCCAGTAACCTGACTTGAGGTCCAGTTTACTGTACATGGTTGAGCCAACCAGAGAGTCAACGGAATATTCCCACGACCTTCAAAGATAATCAATCGAATGAAGTTGATACCTGTTAGTATTTATCATATTTATTCATAACAGCTTGTCATACATGTTTATCCTTTAAACTTTTAGAAATATTTGTAATTGAAATTTGCATACTTGGGCTTAAGTCTAAGAATATTCTCAAGAATGGTTGGTGAATTCAAGGCCTGGAGTTGAAAAATCTCCAGTTAATGCAACATCGCAATGGCCCGTCCTTCTTCTACACTAATACCAAATTACTTGAGAAATAGCTGTCCGACTCTCTGATTACATCAGCGGCTAACATTTTCTTAATATGTTGCCGTACTTCCTCATTTAGAATGGGTGGTATCTTCAGGTGTAAGATCTTCAGTATTGACCTTCACACATAGATCTTCTAAAGACTGATCTGTACTGGGGGCGTTAGCCAACTCAAAGGCAAAATCAGCAATAGCTGAGACTTCAGTTAGTTGACATACGTTGGCTTTCGGAGAAAGACGAATACTCTTTGCACTCATATTGCAAGTTCTTACTGCAATCCTGGTAAAATGTCCAGACTGCGTAATTTAACTACTCTGGGGCAAACAATGTGTAACCCGGAGTTGTTATTCCCTGTGTTCTCTGTGACAACTTGTGGGATGTCATGCCATATGTTGCGAGTAACACAATTCGATGTTATTTGCTCATATGGTTCTACATAAACTGGTTTCTTGTCTGTATTATTGGTTCCAACTTTCTGTGAATTCATTATCAGGGATAACAAGTATTGGAACTTCAAACTGTTCCTGTGAAACGGGAAAGTGTATTACACATTAAATGTACCCAATATAATTCAATGTTGAACCATCAGCTTACTCCCATATGGTAAAAGAGCAGGCTTATTCTTCCTCGAATGAAAAGCATAAGTGAGTTGAAACTCTGGTTGTTAACTGTTATGTTGCAGTTATTTGCAGTTCCAACCAGTCTGTCTAGTAAATGCCTATCTGCTTCACTAGCCGATTAGGATTACCTTGACCTCTACCTCTACTATAAAAGGGTATTGGAGGTTGGGGTTCGGGAAAGGAAGTTGAAACTCTGAGGCACCAATATTTAATGACCTATCACCTGGGCGGTTCAATAACTGGATAAGCTGGTCCAGCTTAGACTCATATTTTGTGTCTAACCTAGTTTCCATCTCACTGACTTGCTGATGCGAATCGGATGTGTAGCTATATAGTTTATCTATAGAGGTTTGGAGTAGCGTTCACCTTTATTAAGGGGTTCGTCGCTAGAAAATGTTTGATGTTTAGGGACATAATGGGTCACATTGTAATTTACTGGATTACTACCATCACCCACCCCTGCTGATTTAGGCGTAGACATTTTGGTAGATTTCGGGCCAATATCACCGAGTGGATTAAGAAATAAAGTCTTAGGCTTTGCACCTTTTTCAGGGCTCTTTTCCGCACTCATCTTAATTAAGTAATACTAATAACTAACTTAAACTAATGTGTTTTATAAACACTACAAAAAGGATACCACTTCTCATGAAAAGTGAAAATCTAGTTGCAAGATCTACGTATGGCTCAATACAATAACCAATACTGATCTACAGTTTCAATATCTGAAAAGGTAAACAAATAAACTCTGAACTATAGTACACTACTCAACTTTTACGATCGGTCACCCAGGTTTTTTGAAAATAACAAGAATACTAAAAACTGGAAATCACCGAAACTCATACCAATATTTATTACGTTTATCAACCATGTAATCTGCAAAATAACTTTTTTCAAATTACATTGTTGATAAACTTAATAAAATATGATTTTTCAGAGTGTTGATAAACTTAAAAAATATGATTTTTCAGATTTTTCAGATTACATTGTTGAAAAACTATATTGGTATTTGTTTCGGTGATTTCGAGTTTTTAGTATTCGTGTGTATATATATATATATACATGACCTACAAGTCATTTACACTGACTATATCAGAAATGCCTCACACGTTCGCCATTCTCTATTTACACAACAGTATCTGTCTTATCAGCATTAAATCCACACAATACAAATAAAATCTAATCCACGTTCAACGATATCCCCGCAACAGTAAATAGCTACAAAACCAGTATTAAATGCTGAAATACAAATATATCTTAATGGAGAAATACAGCACTAAACAAAGTAATGCTAAATCATTTTTTTCCGTCAACTATAGTACAAGGGAAAAATACAAAAGATAAATACTGATATAGTAACTGACACCTTTCAATCCGACCTTCCTCTCAATCAACTTTTATCTCACTATATACATACATATTTCTTCTCAATATGCATATAATGGCTAAATGACGGTATAACCGTAACAACATATTATAACCAAAGTAATTTTGATAATAAATAGCACAAACATCTGCCCTGGCAATACACAATTAGCAAAACTACCTGAAAATCAGTGTTTACTTTCTAATTTTTAGCAATCGCGGAACACTTCCGGTTTAAAAAACTGTCAACTTCCGGTTTCGGAAAACGGTCTAAAAAACACTTTTTACTTGAAATTATTATGAACAATCACAACTAATCCTTATAAAAAGGGCGTCTTTAACCACATCAATCAACCGTATATCATACATAGCTTTAACAAAATTAGAAAAAGTACCGATACATTTGGTGAATTTTCAAAAGTAGAAATGGGTACGAAATTGTGTATCGATAGATAATTTAGAAACAAAATATTACGAATATAACAGCCAGAGCAAATAAATAAGATAACTTACATTCAACAGTTCACTGTCCTACCATTTCCTTAATCACATAAAAGAACACAAAAACACAAACACTCCACATGTTGTCCATACCCTTTCCCGATCACATCCGAAGGTCGCCGCGTGAGTCCTCTCCTGTATCGTAGCCTTGCCACTTTGAAAGAGACTATGCACGTTTTGTGCACAACATAAGTTTTGGTACCAAAACATATCACTCGAAAAAGAAACACTCTAGGCCTAGAAAAAAAACACAATTCATCATCTTTTATCCTTCAGCTTTCCCGAGTGGTGGTGTGGTTTTACGGTGGCCATCATTTCACCAGTTTGCCTCCAGTTTGGGTGAATCAATGGGCCACGCCTAGCTGTTTTCAAATGCCGGGATCGCCATTGTTCTAAGGGTTTGTAATTATAGACAAAAGTACGTCCTTTGCAGGTTTTTATACTTTAATATATGGAAACTATCAGCCAGCAATGACCTCAGTATAGTTGCTCTGTATAGACAGGCAAGTAGGTCTTTAATTACGGATAGTATACACTATCAAAAATAAGTTTACTCTTGGAGAGGCAGAACCTACTTCGCTGACAGCTGTGACAAAAGGGCGGGAAACTACTTAAATAACAAGGGAGTTCAAAGTGCATGCAACTACCAAACTGGTTAGGTAACCTATTCACATCACACCACATTCATACACATACTATAAATATACATACAACATACATGTACACTGAAAGCAGTTCAGTGTCCAGTCTAAACTGTCCAGGTAAATTCAAATGCTAAGGTTCAGTGGTTACTATCAGTAAATAAATGTAGGCAATATATTTAATGGTACTGTAGACTTATAGGTATAAACACATGTTGACACGTAAATCAACGTTTAAAGTCTTATCGTGACACACCATTGCTTGCACTTGTATAGGAAATGATGTAATAATAAGTTTACGGTTTTATGAGTGAGATCAAGAGAGAGTAATGCAAGGTCACACTGAACGTCATTATATGGGTTAGATACTCTTTTTTCTTCACGAAAAGATAACGTTAACTATAACTTTCTTATTTCTTCGAATATCTTCATCAAACTTTCAATATATACTCAACATGACAACATCGACATGAACATACCAAAATATGAAGGTCAAGGTCACACTGAAGGTCATTATATGGGTTGAATACTGTTTTTTTCTTCACGAAAATGTAATGTTAGCTATAACTTTCTCATTTCTTCATATTTCTTCATCCAACGTTCAATATATACTCAACATGACAACATCGACATGACCATACTAAAATATAAAGGTCAAGGTCACACTGAAGGTCATTATATGGGTTAAATACTCATTTCTTTCTTCACGAAAACATAATATTGGCTTTAACTTTCTCAAATGTTCTTATTTCTTCATAAATCTTTCAATAAACACTTGTCATGGCAACATCGACATGGCCATACTAAAATATAAAGGTCAAGGGCACACTGAAGGTCATTACAATGGGTTAAATACTCATTTTTTCTTCACGAAAACTAGTCAGGCCAGTTTATCAAGGTAATTTATCTATGTCCAAAAAACCTTTTTATACTGACAAAGCGCTGACAGGCGACACACGCGTTCTGCGGAACACCAATCTAGTATTTACATCTAGTGGACGTACAGCTATGGACATGCTGTATGGCTATGATGCTTCATGTTATACGGAAGTGTACTTTATCTTTTCTGTTGTTATTGCTGTTCATTTTACAGCAACTACTCTTATTGACTGTATGCCATTTTGTAACCCTAATTTCCTTAACTAAGACATGTTTTGAATAGTCTTTCCTCTAGTATAAAGTGTTATTTAGTGTTATATTATTTGTGTTGTCACTCCAAGAATTGCGTTTTTAAAAAAACAACTGCGAACATGTTTTTTCATGACTATCCGATAAAATAAGTTGATTGGTGGCTCCGTATCGACTTTTTTCACTTCTGTGTTTTTCTATAAATAAGATAAATGACTGCCTTTCAAAATAACCTCGTCTTCATTCTCCTAAATAATTGGGACATCTCGTATATCCTATGAACGCACCTGCTAGTGTGTAATGTGTTTGTATTCGAGTATGTTTGTGTAGTTAAATGTATGTATCTAGATAAACAGGGTACATCGAAGCTCTCGCGTTCAGTAGAAAATGGCATGTATGTCGAGAAAAGAGGTATTTACAATGACCAAGCCGATACGCAGGGTGATGCAAACGAATATTGTCCGGTAATTTATACGCGTTAAATAACCAATCGAATCTCATTTAATGTATATAGTTCAGCGCATATGTTAGAGACTTTCGTTATGTCAACCGTGACCTACACAACGAGATATGTGAAGCCCGTAAGTGACCCTTGTCTAAATTTAAATCACTGAAGGCTAATCGTCATCCCTGATGAATTCATAGATTGGAACAACAAAATAAGGTGGTGAATTGACCACATGTAGGTGACAATGATAGTGTAGTATACAGTGACATGCCCACTATGAAAGGTATTGTTCGGGGCGTTTGTTTCAGCCAATGTTTTTTTTACTTTAGATATGGGAAAATTTAAAAATACATTATATCATTAGACCTGGAATGTTTTGTGGTAAATGAAATTACATTATTTTCGAAAATCGGTTGAGAAATAAATATTTTACAATCAAAATGATTTTAGTGGGGCTCTACCCCTGTAATTCCTTGTTGATGGGACAGGTAAAGACGGTAATCTCAAATAACTTCAGTTAGACTTCATATTTTGTTATAAAACGTTCAAAGTATTTAATTTACATTTATCCAACACATTACAATCATTTTTGAATAAAAAGTTTTTGTTCTATTTTTTGAGAAATTTGCAATGAAAATGCCCTATCAAAAACAAGTTCGCATGTGATGTTTTTTTATTTCTTAACCTTAATGTCTTTTTATTTACCAATAGAAATGTGTGTTCCACTGATATACTTCTTATTTTGTTCAATAAAGGCACACTTCATTTCTCGTTTCATTGTCGTCTTAGTATGTCCAAAGCTTCACTAATCCACAATAAAGGTATCATGTATTCCCAAGGGCAAAACACTTGACATCTGTTTAGAAACACTGTAAGCTCATATACTAAGTTGTTATGTTCCGCCACAATAATTTGAAAGCAACTGAAAGATCCAAGTATATTAAATATAAACATATTATGAATACGTTTTGAATAAGTTTTAAACTTCATTGAAGTTAACTTAAAGGCAAATCACTTTACCCGACATTCAATAGATTTTCACTCAAACGTCACTAAAATAAAGCACTGTATTGCTTTTTTGAAAATACATTTTAAAAAGATACGGATACTTAAATTATACTTCTGATCAATATCAGCGTCATCCATGCAACAATAATTAAATCAGAAACATAACCCATTCACACGACATCAAATAAATGTATAAATAAACAACAGTCAATATGATATTAAACCTGAATAACAATCGAAGGTAATCTGTATGTAATATTTAATTAACTTGAGATCAGTATATGTTACCTCCAAAAAAACAATAGCACGTGCAACTGTATTATAAGTAGTATATTGTCAATATACTCCGGTATCAACAATAGGGCGCAGATATATAAGTGTTGGTGTTGTGTTATGTCAGGAAACCTGATAATATACGCAATATGAGTAAATATGTAAATATTTAAAGAGTAGGTCAAGGTACGTACTTTACAGGTGTAGACTTAAACCATGAGCGCAAGACATTGGAGGTTCATCAGGTATCAATAAAATAAGGATAACATCCAGTCGCCTGAGACAAAAGTTACATATCGCCGCAATATATGGTGTCAAATGTACATTTATATAAGAAAATAAACATTTATAATAATTGTTATATACTAACTGCTATATTTAGGCCTGAATGGTATCAAAGATTCCTGAGAGTGTACTTAAGACACATCATCGGGAAACAAACGATGTTAGTAGCATGCACACTTAATGTTATTCCCCTTTAGTATGTTTTCAAATAGTTTACGTTACAAAAAAAGTTGTATACAACGCATATCAGTCACACGATCTATTCAATAACACCTATTATGTTACATGTAATTACCACGTCCTAATTTAAAAGTTGTAAACAAGCACAGGGGCTGAACGGTGCTAGCGCGTTTTAGCTTCCGTTAGACAATACAGTGGCGTTGGTAGTTTTGGGCCTCCGTGCCCATTTATGCGGCTGAATTACGGCTTTCGAAGGGAAATTGTGCTACACAACATTTTGTGTGTTTTCGAGTTTTTCCTATTTTTTCTATCTACATAAAAACGGAAAAAACGTTATGATGATTTGCAAGGAATATTTATAGATGCACATGCATACAGTTATGGATTGCTACAATGTCGTATATTCAAAGTATCATTAACCGGTCAGAACAGTTACGTAACAAAACAGTTCGGGGAATGAATGAATATTATAAGAAAATCAGTGCGTATATTTTGGGAAAATACTTTCAATTTTAATTGTGAACAATCAAAACATATATCAATACTTTTATCTTGAAAGATGTGAGCACTCGATACATTAGGCATCTTGAGACAAAATGAATAAGTTTTTGATTGAGGCTCTTGTGTTATATAATGTTATAATATGAATATGATAGACCTCTGATATATTATATGTAATGGCTCATCAAATAGAATGTTGTTTAATATTTAAAATGTGAAGAATTGGGAAATGTTCATAGTGACAGTGATAAACAAATATACTGGAATTACAACCTTATGATTGTATTTATAAACGACAAGCATACTTCGTCCTTGAGCGGGCTTTAGACCCCACATCACTTCACCCTCCATCACGGAGTGTGGACTTGTATATGTTATGACCGTTCCAAGGCGGTAGCCCTATTGTCTACCCTTTTGTGTTTGTGATGTCTTATTTGGCATTTTATTCATATTTAAAGTTGTTCTTTGTATCTGTGTGTGTTACTTTTCCTTTTCGATTTTATATCCATATTTCTGAAATTTCAAACAAAATATTCAAAATTAGACATGTCTGCCATTTGAGCGTATGGACGTTTGTGTTGTTGTCATTTTATACTGGTACCAGTATTTGAGCCTGGTTACTGAGGACACTATGTCTATCTTCTGATAGCACCATCAATATAGATGTGCATCTCTTTGCTAGGCTATAAAGTTATTATTTGGAAGAAGCTCTATGAACCAGACTAATGCTAAGGTAATGCTATATGATTTATATGATTTAGAGATTATTTCATGGCGGGGGTTTCTTTATTTACACTCTCCCGATTAATTGGGATGACAATAGGGTAAGTGTGAGGTTTGGTGCACCCTAGAACCTGATTTAAACCCCCAGTGGAATTTTTGGCCACTGACCGTTCCAAGGCGGAAGCCCTATTGTCAACCCTTTTGTGTTCGTGATGTCGTTTGCATTTTCTATTACTTTTGCCTTCTCGTTTGTCTGTTTGCGTGTTTGTTTTTGTGTTTTGTGGTTGACTGTCGTCATTGAATGCTACCTTCCCTGTCCGATTTTTAAATCTTTCTTTTTTTGTGTGTTAGCTGTCCTTATTTGTAGATGCTGTAAGACTGATGAGATAAGATGCCCATATTTATGATCATGCTAACCCCTTATTTGTAAGGGACCTTATCAAAATGGAGGGTTTTCTTTGTTTGTTTGTTTATTCCTAGAAACAAGAGATCAGTAATCATCATGTGAGACAGAAAATACCATTATTATGAAAATGTTGCATATTAATTCGGCATACAAGTTTGGTACAGATTAAGTAGAAATAAAGTTATAGAAAATAAGATTGGACTCTATATTTATTTGTACCTTTTGGGTAAGAAATTGTAGAAGTGTAACGCACGTGATAATTACGTTACTATAACAATTCCAATGCTCGTTCAATAAGCTGAATATGAGTGAACAATATGCATACTACTTTTGTTTATGTAGAAAACATGTTTAAAGAGGCACTACCTATATCTACGCGATTTTTAATGTAAAATATTAAATACTCAATATTACTGCATTTATATGTATACAAAGCTATTTTATGAGTATTCTAAGAAGAAACATGGTTCGTATTCCAGTTCTGTAAATTATTAATTATGATCAAAACAATATCTTGAATAAAATGCTGCCAAGCCGTTTATTCCTGCCGAAGAACTACGATTTTTTACGGATTTTCTCGGACATGCGCAATGCGATTACAAACTATTCGGCGCAGTTCCGATAGCAAACGAATAGATCGGAACTCTACGCAAATCAGACGTGGTAGTTCCGATTGTAAACGAATAAGATCGGAAAATCTCCGCCATCGGCTTGTCTAAAACAATTACGAATACAATTTCAAAAATCCGATCTTTTCAATCCTGTTTTTCCCCAGCAAAACGCATATTACATTGGGTGAAATTATTGCCATTTACCTTTTTCATAGTCCTCTTTATAATTAAGTAAAGTTTATGTCAATTGGTGGACAAAAATATATAGGTAGAGTCTCTTTAATTTATGCAACTTTTCAACATAATGAAAGTTCTCTGCAGTTTACGTTACACGCCGTTCGTCACCAAAAACATTAAAACAACTAGACCTTTGTTTTGCCTGGTGAATACTTTAGGGAATTCATCTGTCGTGCGATATTTAATAAATTTGATCAAAATGAGTAAATCATGCTTGTAACAGGTTGAAAAGTAGTTATCCGATTACAGATACAAGAGTTATAGCCCTTGTATAATTGACATAAATACGGAAACTTTAGTTTGTTTACCTGACAACTTCAGTAAACGGAAACTTTAGTTTGTTTACCCGACAACTTCAGTAAACGGTAAACGATTCTCACCTTCTCTAGATACTGCATTAAAAACAACATGTTATTCCGCATCAAATTGACACTTCCCGTAGTGTTATAAGAACCTTGTTAGCAAGTGAGGCGTGTTAAACCCCAGCGTTAGGTAGAACTACCGTCATTATGTATACACTGTAGCCAGTTAGTATTTCGTCTGCTTTAATATAAAGGTCTCAGCACTCTGACCAATCACTGATCTTATTTTTACAGGTACAGCTATTAAAAGATGCACCAAATTCAAAATTTGACAGATAGGAATAATAGTTTTCTTCTAGAATGTATGGAAAACATATACATTATATAATTATTTTGATATATCTGTATAGAGTAATGTTAAATATACTTACATGCCAAACTGTATGGTTTAAAAATGCTTTATTATTTAGAAATTTGTGATTAAACCTCTCTGAGCAGCATAATGCATAAAATGATCAGAAAAGTTTCTCTGGGGCCAATATGTTTTATTTATACTCAACCCTGGCCTTTAAGTTTTGTCGTCTTGCTCATGCGAGAGGTCATACTGTAACACAGTGATAAAATACACACCGCTGAACGTGTTATAATGTTTAATACCTAAAGTTCAGAGCGACATATTTGTTAAACTACACTCTCAGTGAGATCTTTTTTGAACGTATTGTTTATTAAGTTATTTTTATTTGCATGACCAAGGACGTGAACGAATGCGCTACTGTATAATCGATGTCCTAATGACTATATAAAGCGTAATTTGGTAATCAGATTGAAGTTCCGTGCAAAGCAATATGTATTAAGATGCTAAAAGTTTATATTAAGGAGATGGTAATCATATTTACTGTACAATTAACATAATGTATAATATTGCCGTGCCCTTAACTGTTTATTATCGCGTGGCTCTGGCTTCTACCTATTCTTTGATTGAGTACTTCCTGTATGTCTTGTTTTATATTCATATACTATATATGGCCATCTTTTGTTTTTCATATATTGCTTTTTAATGCTGCCTTATATTTAAGAGGGTATATTCTTCCTTTATTTGCACTGTCCCGTTGAATTTGGAGGGCAATATGGTAAGTGTAAGGTTGGTGCATTATAGAACCTGTTTTAAACCTTATGCGACTAACAATTACCAGCCACATATATACACCATCTAAATGAGAACCTCTCATAATCAATCCGCATATATATTCTACAAATATGAGCACAAACACCAACAACATACATACCATCCAAATGGGGTCTTACACACACCATCCATTTACATACATGCACCATCCACATTGAGAACCGCTCTCGCGCAGTATTCACATGCAGGCCAAACTGCTGAGTACCTCTCTCTCTCCCCCTCTCTCTCTCTCTCTCTATCGCTCTCTCACATAGGCCTACATACCATTTATCTTTCTTTCTCCCTCTCACACACACACACACATACAAACACGCATGCACGCACGCACTTACACACGCACGCATGCACGCACACACACACACACACACACCATTTATATGCATATTATCCAACTGAGGACCACAGAAACACACCTACCGTAGGCATAGCATACAACTGTAGAAAGAACTCTCACACACCATCAACGTATGTATCCTCCACATATAAACCATATAATCAAGGACCTCTCACACACCATCCACGTATGTATCCTCCACATATAAACCATATAATCAAGGACCTCTCACACACCATCCACGTATGTATACTCCACATATAAACCATATACTCAAGGACCTCTCACACACCACATATAAACCATATAATCAATGACCTCTCACACACCACATATAAACCATATAATCAAGGACCTCTCACACACCACATATAAACCATATAATCAAGGACCTCTCATACACCACATATAAACCATATAATCAAGGACCTCTCACACACCACATATAACCATATAATCAAGGACCTCCCACACACCACATATAAACCATATAATCAAGGACCTCTCACACACCACATATAAACCATATAATCAAGGACCTCTCACACACCACATATACACCATATAATCAAGGGCCTCTCACACACCACATATAAACCATATAATCAAGGACCTTTCACACACCATATATATATCATTTAAGGACCTATTTCCCAACGCTAAATGATCATTGAATATGCTTGGAAAGCATGCTTCTTCTGCGTACATGCTACATGACCAATTACCTCAGGTATGTAAAGAAATATAAAAAGATCGGACAAGGATTCAAGGAGGACTGAGACCCGAATAAAGTTTTCTCTATGAAAATCGTTAGTATATTGAACAGTATATATGCTATAACAGTACATGATACTGCAAACTTTACCTTTATTAAGAAGAAAACAAGCAAATTAAGAAGTAAGCTGTACTAAATAGACAACTTTGTTGATAATTCATCGTTTTAGAACAAAAACACGCCAAAACACGACTAATGAAAGACCTGTTTTTATGGTTTAATATGGTGGCTTCATACAAATGCTGGATTGGGAAGACCTCATCAACTGAACCAAAATCAAATACCACCATTTTCGGATTCAATGGTATGCCTAACAGTGATTTACAGTTACCTATACACAATTTCTCCTCCCCAAATACAATAGGCTGGAAAAGCTAGACAGTCCCTGTTTTAATTGGTAATAATTCATAAATATGAATGAGTCACGTGTGAAGTAGTTTCAAATCGACGAACAACCCCGAAAGTCGATATATAAGGCAGAAATCGATGCGTACAATTTCACAATTTTATTTAGCCTCGGTACAGATAACATCGATAAATATACGGCTTCAGCATATACGTGATAAACAAATAGTTGCCCGCAACGGGATTTGAATCACAGACTTACATTTTTTAGTTTTGAAGGATGCACGCTAAACCAGGGCTATTCATTGGTATGCTGTAGCATTTTTAACACTAAATAGGCATTACATAATAACTAGCGGGCACACACAAACTCATCAAACGCTATATATAACAAGACGAGATATGGTTGTTTTGAGGCGAAGTATTAGTTTCATATTGATAACATACGGTATTACACCAGACAATGTTAATTTACACGTGCAACGAGATTTATTGATCCCTCTTGAGTTGTGTTCAAATAAGTTATTTTGCCTCATAATAAATGATAGTTAGTATACCATTGTATAGGTCAGTGGATAGAGAACCCGACTTGAAATCAGCAGGTCGTGTTTGAGCCCCGAAAGAGGCTAATTTTCTTCTGTAAAATTTACCCTTACCTTTTTATAGGTACGATGTGCACTGGTCGATGTCTATACAGTAATTGATTTCCTGCGAGCGCTATATTTGCAGTAGGAACGCCAGCCCTATGGCGTAGGAATATTTATTAAACAAGGTCACGTGATAAAATCGATAACAAAATGACATTATTGGGAAAATTTTCGCTGGTCAGATTTATACACCTCTTATCTATAAACTGTGATTATGACAAAACACAATCACAGATCGTTGTTAAAGTAATAATATTCACAAACTACATTGGTCGACCATAATTGGTGTACACTTCGTGTAATTCCCATTAATAGTTAAAGGTATTTTTCAAAGGGATGAATTTAGGTTGTTTTAAAGTTTAAATTGCCAGCAATGCGCTTTTAAATCAAAATCGATTTATTTCGTCATTTTAGAAGCGAGAATAAAAACAAATGCATGTACGCATAGATAAATCTTTCCTCTGTCCATATGCAAAATTTTAATGAAATCTGAGACAAGTACTTTTTTTCCCCAAAATTAACTAACATGATCCACGGACTCAAAGACGGCATAACGCATATACATTTACAGACGCGACCGGGTACACAAGATATGAAATAATTCCATTATTTCAATACATATATTTCAAATGTATGTATCCATGCATTCCAGATTAGATTTCTGATCTATACATGCTTTTGGTTTATGCCGGAGTGCTCAAAATAGGTTTTAACAAACCAAATTGCAACGGTACGTCGGGAAAGGAAACGAGGATGGTGAAAATATATGTTGCAGTGCTAATTTTCTGAATCCGAAAAAATTGCAAAAATATGAAGTTTTAACAGCGAGAATGAATTTTTTTTCATGAAAATGTTCACTGACATGTCGACTATTAAAAACCAAAATTTAAAGTCAATCAGAAAAAAACACTTTTTTTCCCCAAAATTAACAAAGTACACCGTGTTCGCTAAAATATGAACAATCGCCTTTCGAAGTTAATTTTCACGCGGGATATAAACCATGAAATTGTGAAATCCTTTTTAAGAGATATATTGATTTCAACATTGTTCTGTATTTAATCATTTATTAGAGTAGAATGTTCACAGTTTTTCTCAAGGACACAATTACGGTAGTATCCCTGCAACCCCACCCCTCATCCCAGCCCCACCACCCTCCATACCGTATTGATTAAGTTGTATATAGCTGCGAATGCGCAGTTTTAATCAAATTCGATTTATTTCATCATTTTAGAAGCGAGAGAAAAAAACAAAAGCATGTACGCGTAAATACATATTTTCTTCTCTAGATATGTAAAATATAAAAAAAATCGGAGGCAAGTACTTTTTTCCCTCGAAAATTAACGAAGTACACCGTAATCGCTTAAATACGCCGAATCGACGTTCCAAATCGATGTTCGCACGGAATAAAATTGTGGAATTATGAATTCATTTATAAAGATAAATCGATTTCAGCATTGTTCAGTAGTTGTTATATTATTGATGTAGTATGTTCACAGTGAAAGCAACGTTACGGTAGTATCCCTCCAACCCCGTCGGCTTCTCCCCTCCAACCCGTACACACAATACGTTGTGTATTGCTGAGAATGCGCCTTTTATTAAAATCGATTTAGAAGCGAGAATAAAAACATAATCATATAAATACATCTCTCCTCAGTATATATGTATACTTTCAATAAACGGAGACAAGTACTAATTAAGTTACAGGACCGTACGATCCAAAGACGGCAACATTCATATTCATTAAGGAAAGACGACCGGCAACAGAAACAATTAAATAATTTCGTTATGTTAACACATATATTTAAAATGTATTTGTCCATGTATTTTACACTAAATTTTTGCTCTATACATCCTTTGGGTTTATGTCAGAGTGGCCAATTTATTTTAACAAACAATGTTGCAACGGTATATCGGAAAATGAAATCATGATGGCGGCAACATACGTTGCAGAGTTAATTTTCCAAATCAGAAAAAGTGATGAACTAATATTAGTTTAACAGGCAGAAAGAAGTATATTCTTTTAACTGTTCGTTTCAAACTGAGGGGGCGACTCGAGTTTTTAAGAAAGCAATGTGCCCCTTTAACCAAGTAAATAAATGACAGACGAGTAACAGACATGCTACTGTCAGTAACAAACATGATTAGACTCGAAGATTTCATAACATAAACATGTGGACATGACATTTTGTCAATGGAGCACTTGCCAGATGTGTGGTGTTGTGAAACACTGTACGCGTGAATCCAAAAAGTGCGGGTCGTTTAATTTATAGGGCATATATAGTTATATATATATATATTTATATATATTATTCTTTTATATTTACATGGTCCCAGAACGCAGTCATACTCACTACTATATTGAAAGTAAATACTGAATATACATGTACGGTGCGTTACGATCTGTAGTATTTGAAAACAGACATATTAAACATTTCCCTGAACATATATAACGATGATAAATACTATATTCATGGAATTATTTTTTCCTGAAAAAAAATACATGTTTGTTTTCAGCAGTTGAATTCTACTATATTCTGCGAATATTGCTACTTTGAAAATTTGAATACGTCTGTTTTCATCAAATAGCATGTTTTGTTTGTTTTAATACATATATTTTTTAATTTATGATTTAAAAAAGAAATGGTTGATCGGAATATGTCTTACACACTGTTGAATCCTGTAAATTAAAAACAAGTGGTTTTGTTCACAGGCGACAGTATCGGTGAACAAAACCACTTGTTTTACCGGATTCAACATTGTGCAAGAAAATATTCATATATTATACTATTGATATTATAACATGTGTGTTGTAACATATGCTTATCCTTGGATAGTGGATGTCTGCAGGGAACTTGACCTTTTACCTAAACATCAAACGATCATCCTCTTTCCACTGTCCACCAATGAAGTTTCATGCAATTTGCTTTAGGTAAAAGAAAAAACTGTGTGGGCAATACTTTTCATTTTCCGTTCATGGTAACAGACCTTACAACTACTGACTTAAAAATAAACAGGGATTATCATTTCACCAAAGGCAGTCAAAGTATGAAGTTTTATGAAATTAGCTTCAGAGAAAGTTATAAAGAGTTTGATTGCGGACACGATTTTTCATGATCAAGTCACTGTGACGTTGACCTCAGATTTACTGACCTCAATATTAATAGGGATCATACTCTTACCAAAGGCAGTCAACCCATGACGTTTGAATATATTGCATGATCGTTTCAGGGTGATATTGACCTTTGACCTATTAACCTCAAAATCATCAAACGGCGCAGTAGTCTTATCACAGACAGTAAACCCATGACGTTTCAAGAGACTGCCTTCAGGAAAAGAGAAGTTACAGAGCGGACAATGCGTTTCATTATCCGGCAGTGACCTTGACCGTTGACCCACTTAAAATCAAAAGGATCACCCTCTCGCCACAGGCAATCCATCCATTAGGTTTCATGAGATTTGCTTTAGGGAAAGTGGACTTAAGTTTACAACATTTTACATTATCATGTCACGGTGACAATGACGTTTGACCTAATGACCTCAAAATCAAAAGGCATCATTCTCTCACCAAATGCACTCAAACAATGAATTTTGCTTCTGGGGAAGTGGACAGTGCAGACAAGGTTTTTCATAATCATTATTGGGTCACGGCGCCCTTGACCTTCAATATTTGATATGCACATACTGATGCTTCGTACAAAGTTTCGTCAAAATCAAACAAGTAGCGCAGACAAGATTTGTGACGGATGAACGGAAAGGCCAAAAAAAATCTGTCTCACTTGGAAGACATAATTATAAAGACAATATGTTAGTTCATATGTATACTTTATTAAGCAAACAATTGAGCGAACATAAACTTCAGCATTGACTCTGGTCAGTGGTGTACATGGAGTCTTCTTCCACATGACGTGCAGACTGAAAGAAAATAAAGACATAGAATAAAAAGTTAATATAAGTCGAGCAGAGTATTCAATTAGAATCAGGTGTTGCGAGGGGGAGCTAGGGCATTTTTAGGGGAATGGGACAGTTTACAATTTAATTATTGTTTAACGCCTCATCAACACGTTGTTTAGGTTATTTCGAGCCGCCCCAAAGAGAGGAGGAAAGATACATAGGCATAAAGGAACCCTTCCCTACGCTTACTACCGATTAGATACCTATGGTTCTTTAACGTGCTTGGAGGACAGATTCCGATACACAGGACCATCCGGTTTACGTTCCCATCAGACGAACGGGGCTAGCAGGACACATCGAAGTAACCCAGTGGCGCCAGTAAGAATTGAATCCGTGTTCACTGGATTCAAAGCCGATATGCTATAAACGTCCCTTGACCAAAACTGAGTAAATGGCACATCAAGTAAAGGGTCAATACATATTGTATTGTGTATCATACGAGTATATGATTGAACTGACATAATTAAGAACAATTTTAATGTATTTTTCACCCAACAGTACAGCAAGAATCTATTATAAGGAAAGTTAAATCTGACAGAGGGTGCAATGCTCTATAAGCCATTTTTACTAGAAGGGGAATAAAATACAAGTCTTGCCAAAAATCTAAAAATTTTAAATTTTCAAGTTTTGTTCATAGGATATTTTACTTTAATGACTTAGTAAGGTCATTTTACATGGGGAGAAAACATTAATATACAATTATTTATTTTCTCTTTCAAACCCTATTGATGCCGCTAGTTTTAGAAATAAAACATGATTAAATAGGGCAGTTGAGAAGACGCTTTTGTAGATGTGTGGTCTGTTTTGATGTAATAATTGTAAAACAGACACAATATTGGAAATTTGCTCTGTGTCCCTTTAATAAATTGGGGACCCATCACATAGACCATAATCATATTGTAATTAGTTGATGTTAAAGGGACACACGGCAATCTTAAAGTATTTATCGAGCTTTAAAATTAGCATCTCCATTTGTTAACCTGGTAACATTTTAAATTTAAACCTGCTTGCATTAAAAGTTAAATAAAAGTGTTTCATTTTGTCTTCGTTATTCTATCAAATGCTTAAATATATTATAGGTGCACTATTATCAACAGTAAATAATGTGTAAAACAATTTCTTCTGAACTATTCTAATAAATAATATTAATTATGCACAAATGCAAACTATGCAGAAAAATTAACCGAACTCCAGAAGTTTTAAACAAATAAAGACTGCCTAGTGTCCCTTTAACACAACTTGTTTTCGCATGTATCCAGTACATGTAGTTTACTCGAGCTCATATGACAATCACGCTGCATTATCACTGAAAACATTTTTTACTCTAACTTTGAACAGCACCGTGCAAGCATTACACAAACTTCATTTAAAGAACTACACAAGTGCAAACAATTTTTAAAAAGGTTCTCACCTCCATATGATCCAATGGCATTTAATACGGCTTGACATTCTGAAGTCGTCAGTATCAATTCACTTAGAGCTGCTCAAGGGCACGATTCACATTTGAGGACTCTCTGAAAACAACATCAATCCAATGTCAATGATCAAACAGACATATTTTATCCTTTGTTATACATAATGTAACATATTTAAAAAAGAAAAGATAATTGAATAAAGCATGAATACTACTTGTGCTCAATAGCACGGTTAATGTAATAAAAACATCTCTCATCATTCATTATACATGTAAATATAATGTAGCCTAACTGGAGATCCATTAAAAACATTGTTTCACTTTCACAGCATAATTCCAGCCCATGGAATAGTCATTTCTTTTGAGACACATTGGAGGCAAGCGTAGTAGCTCCACCTCCTTAGAGGCTTTTAAGTGAAGAGTACTTTCTCGAAATTGCGTTGTTTATTTCGCAACAAAAAGTATGTAGTAAATGTAAATAAATGTAAATTCAAAATAACTTCATTGCCTCAAAAACTTTACAGTACATAAATATGAATCCGACCGATTTCAGTCAAATGTCTATGGCAGTTTACATTGTTTCACTGGTAGTTGTATCGGGTTATGTATTCACGAATGTGCGAGAAAATTAGGATAACATAACGATATAGAGACAACGCACAAATTTACATTCATGCACCTGAGGGGTGGGGTGGGATGGGTTGGGTGGAGGGGGTTTCTAGTTTCCTTACCCCTCCTTGTTTTCGGTATGCAAGCTCCATTGATAGGGACATTGTTAGCATTTCTACTAGTAATTGTTTTATTCCACGAAACGTTCTACAGTTTACTGTACATCTAGTTACTGGAAAGATCGGAGTACAGGAAAAACACTTACACTGATTATGAACTTTCTATTATACAGTATACACCACTTTTTTAGGCACTGTATTTGGCCAATGTCTAAATATGTACGATCTAAAAGTGGTGTGTACTGTTTATTAACAAACACATTTTAATGACAAAACAAATACCTTGACCATGGACCTCCAGCAGCAGACAGTAATCCCAAATCCAACTTGCACCAACATGTCAATTTCACGTGTCAAGTTATGTCACGGTGACCTGTCAGTCACCAACACTGCATCGTGTATACACATAATGGGACGTTATTTCGTCCGGTAAGGTATTTGTTTTTACATAATCTACGGTATGAAACACTGTACGCGTGTTTTTAGACTCCATATGTACCCGTAGTGCTCGACGACGTAGCGCGCCCAATTTCGGTCGTAAACAAATGGCGTCTGTTTTAATTGAAAATTCGTAAAATAGTCCGTAAAATACAAAGAAATAGTCCATGTTCGCGGAGTTAAAATGCGAACAGAACTGATATGTTATAGGTCCGTGGCGTTCCTACTGTTGCTCGCTTAATTACCCGATTTCGACATGAGCTGGTGAACATGAATTTACAAAAAGGACACGCCTACAAAGAAGAATTCGATTGATATAGAGACTGAGTAGCTTTAACTCAGGACCTTACACACACCGTCCACATATATAGTATTCACATACTTATGTACGATACAAATGATGACGTCTCACATACACCATTCACATACATGCTATCCAAACACATACCGTCCAAATGAGGACCTCTAACGTACACATGCCGTCCCTATGCATATACTACACATACATACCTTCACAAATAGAAAATTCACCATATGCTAAGCGCAGCGTTCATGGGAGTCAGCGTAATAAAACATCATAAGGGATGAAAACTATTAAAGTGGCTAGGTTTGCACGTTTTTATTCCGTGTTTTCTTTAGGTATAATTGTCCAAACGCAACTGTTTCCTTTCATGTTTTAATCACAATATTCTGCTTTTAAATATATATATGTATGTAATCCAGGTTTATTTCAGATTACACAGTTGTTAGTTTTTGATAAGATGGTGATATTGTTTACCACGTAGTATTTTTCGTTCAGAGCAGGTGGGCTTGTTTACATAACATTCCAATCCGGTGCATTTACTGATCAGTGACCTACATTCACTGCATATCCTTTTGTTCAGTTTGTAGACTGGTGTAGCTGTGATGTTTGTTTACATCTGAGTACAGTACAGACTTTAAATTTCAGGTTCAATAACTAGGACTTTGTGATGTTATGTTTTCAGATTCTTAATTCTGATAACTCATAATTAGAATTTAGTATTACAGAGTTGTTTAACAGGTGTTAAGTAAATCATTTCAAGAAAGCTGATAGGCTATTTTGGGAAATAGATTATTTTCTGTTGACATTTGTTGATAATACTTATTTTTTACAGGTGTGAATTATTGATTTTGTCTTGTTTTGTGTTGTTTTTTGCGTGTTTTTTGACTGCGTTCTTTGCGTGCATAGGGACGTGACAATATACATACAACGATATTTCACTGTAGGATTTAGTTGTACTTAGTAATTTTGAGTGCATATTATTGGACAATAAGGTAAATGAGAGTGCATTTATTTGGGTAATTAGTGAATTATAGTGCATTCATGTGGACACATAGAGTGCATATATTTACTCTTAACTGAAGTTAACTGAGTTTAGTGATCGTTATGGATGAAGCTACTTCACCGAAGGCACAGCGGGATTGCCAGTGGAAACGACGCTTGAGCAAGGGAAAGTAGTTATTCCCATTCATCAGTTATCTTTTAAGTGATATGATAAAACCAAGTGTTCGATCGTTTGATGGACACTATACGAAGAAGATTTGATCTTGACCTTAAAGTTCAGACAGAGGCTTAACAGGAGACCGGTAAACTCTCGAGTTCCGTATTAGAGAGCATTAGAGAATCTCAGGCCATTGTGGATAAGTTGAGCTTGAGACCGGTGCTATCCCGAAGGTACCGTGTTCACCGTATACTATGCCGCCCGCATGCACGGTTGCCACAGCCGCCGCTGGTACGGTTACCACTGCCACCGTCACCTATAACTGCGCCACAGGTACCGTATGTGCCACCGCTTATGCAAACCGCATGTACCACCAATCATATTGGCACAGAATCGTCATGGGTAGTTATAAACCGGCCATCCCGATTTAACTTCTAGTCTAGTTCGACTTTTCAGTTTCCGTCGCCAGTGCAGACCAGTAGTATTAGACCCACCCTTAGCCCACATATGCATCCACTCCAGCTTCTTTTCAGTTAAACCGCAGGTGCAGGCAGTGGAATCCACTCAGTTATCAAACCTTTTAGACCCAATATCCCCTTATTTTGACCCCTGTACCCAAGGATGAGGTTCCTTACATTGTTCAGGGTTCACGGGTTTGATGGCCAACCCCGATCTTAGTTCGCACGTAGTTTGTACAGACTATACGTCTCTTCTCTTCGTGCCTCTACTCGTTTACTCACTATTCCTCTTGGTTTGGACGCAAGTTCCACTGACTTCCAAGAACGATTTACTGCGTCATAAATGTCGGACAGGACTGATCTCTGAACCCCCCTTAAGTTGCAGACTCGCCACAAATATGATTATATTACGGACTACAACAACTCTACTTAGCGATATCCGGCAAGTGAAGAAGGAGGTCAATCTGAAACCAGGACAGCAACAGCAAAAGGCGAGAACACACAGTCATTTACCAAGAAGGCACATCACAACCCTCGTAACACAGCCAAGCCGCGAGTTGACAACTTTGAATTTGAGACTAGTACATACATATATATATAAACGAGTGAGAAAATAAAAATGAAGGTAATGTATTTACACAAATTAAAAGTTTTACTGAAACCAATGTACTTCTTATGTGTTCGTAATTTGAGGCAGGTATAGACGAGAATAGTATATGAGGAAAAGACGACAGACAATTATAGACGAGAACATTAGAAAAGAATATATGACAGATGAGAATAAAGAGAATAATATATAAGAACAGTAGACGAGAATAGATGCGACTATTATTGAGAATAGACAATATACATGATAGACGAGAACATTAGAAAAGGAATAAATGACGGTTGCGAAAAAAAAAATAGTATATGGGAACAGTAGACGAGGAATAAACGAGAATATTATATGAGAATAGACGACAGACACGAATAGACGAGAACATTAGAAAAGAATATATGACAGATGACAATACAAGAGAATAGTATATAAGAATAGTAGACGAGAATAGATGAGAATATTATTTGAGAATAGACAATATACATGATAGGACGAGAACATTAGAAGAGACATAAATGACGGATGAGAATAAAAAAATAGTATATAAGAATAGTAGACGAGAATAAACGAGAATATTATATGGTATAGACGACGGACACCCGAATAGACGAGAAACATTAGAACAAGAATACATGACAGATGAGAATAAAAGAGAATAATATATACGAATAGTAGACGAGAATAGACGAGAATATTATGTGAGAATAAAGATAGACAAGAATAGACGAAATATTAGATGACGAACTAGATGAACAGACCAAGAATAGACGAGAATCATTAGATGAGAATAGATGACAGAATATACGAGAACATTAGTAAGAAGATATGACAGAATGAAAATAAAAGACAATAGTATATAAGAATAATAGACGAGAATACACGAGACTATTATGTGAGAATAGTCGATAGAAAAGAAATAGACGAGAATATTAGATGAGAATAGATGACAGACAATACAGACGAGATATTATAGTGAGATAGATGACAGACAAGAATCAGACGAACATTATTATTGAGAATAGACGATAGACAAGATAGACCGAGAATATTATATGAGAATAGACGACAGACAAGAATAGACGAGAATATTATATGAGAACTAGACGATAGATGAGAAAAGTACGAGACTAGTGTATGCGAATATTGGATATGAGAAAATATACGATAGCACAAAGAATAGACGAAAATAATAGGCGAGAATAGACGATAGACGAGAATAGAGGAGAATAGTATATGAGAATAAGACGATAGACGAGAAAGACTGAGAATAGTGTATGAGAATAGTGGAGTGAGAACTAGATGATATACAAGAATAGACGAGAATATTAAATGAAAATATTAGACGCGAATAGACGAGAATAGTATATGATAATAAACGATAGTCCAAAAACATTGTCTAAACTAGCTGTTTCTATTAAAGTCACTTAATTTTTTGGAGTAATTGTATACTCACAGAATGCACACAGAATGCTCACAGAATGCTAATTTTACATTCTGTGAGGATAACAAAATAGAGGTTGACTTAACAGTTAAATAGACATTAACTATTTTTCTAAGATGGTTTATGAACACGGCTTATGCTCGTTAATGGACGGACGGACGGATGGACGCACGCTCGCCACGCAACGCACGCACGTACGTACGCACGCATGCATGTGACATGATACGCCCACCCAGTCATATTATACTGACTCACGAGCCAACCCGTCTAGAAACTACCCTCTGTTATATGTTGAACGTCAAGCAAGTGAGCAGTAGAAGTGTTTGGTATAACCCGTCCTGGGATCTGAACACACGACCCTTCGCATGCGGGGAGGATCGCTCTACCACTAGGCCATGCCTCGGTTTCTGATCGTAAGTTAGGTTATATCCCTCACTACTAGGGCCCGCGCCTCGGTTTCTGATCGTAAGTTAGGTTATATCCCTCACAAGGAAAAGTGTTACCAGCATAAAGTGGTTCCAACACATCACTTTCTTAGTTATGAGCATTAAAGTTGTTTCCCTACTCATCACTTTGTTGATCTATTTATGACATTATTTCAAACATGTTTTGACTTCTTTTGCTATGTGGAAATGAGTGTATGAATACAATATTGTGGCATCTCAGTGTTTATATTTTCAAAGGGAGCCCTTCATTCATTATGAGACACGTTCTTAGAATATATATGCCCACGCCCCCACGTTTCTGCTCTGATTTGTGTGGATTTGTTTGGCAGTATATGGGCCATTTGTGTTGAGAATGTTAAGTTATTATTTTCTTATAATTGAACATAGATATGAATGACACCATGCCATTTAATTTGTGATACATACACAACTCACAGCAAAAAATCAATGGCGTGAACACCTATATAAAACCATTTTACAGTTAGATGTTTCGGGCCTTTAACATAATTCTATTGACCTCTTTCTTTACTTTTTTTACTTTGCGCCCTGTGTCTGCTAAAGTTGAGCTTAAATTACTTATAGCCTACACAGCCCTTATAGCCTACACAGCTTACAACCTACACAGCCTTATAGCCTACACAGCCTTATAGCCTACACAGACTTATAGCCTACTACAGCCCTTACAGCCCTACACCAACAAAGGCCTTATAAGGCCTACACAGCTTGTATAGCCCTACACAGCCTTACAGCCTACACAGCCTTACAGCCTACACAGCCCTTATAGCTCTACACAGCCTTATAGCCTACACAGCCTTGCAGCCTACACAGCCTTATAGCCTACACAGCCTTATAGCCTACACAGCCCTTAAACCTACACAGCCTTACAGCCTACACAGCCTTATAGCCTACACAGCATTATAACCTACACATCCTTACAGCCTACACAGCTTATAGCCTACACAGCCCTTGTAGCCTACACAGCCCTTAGCAGCCTACACAGGCCTACACAGCCTACACAGCCTACATAGCCTTATAGCCTACACAGCCTTACAGCCTACACAGCCTTACAGCACTTCACAGCCTTATAGCCTACACAGCCTTACAGCCTTCATAGCCTTATAGCCTACACAGCCCTTTATATTCTTTACAGCATACACAGCCTTATAGCCTACACAGCCTTATAGCCCTACACATCCCTTACAGCCTACACAGCTTATAGCCTACACAGCCTTGTAGCCTACACAGTCTTACAGCCTACACAGGCCTACACAGCCTTATAGCCTACACTAGCCTTACAGCCTACACAGCCTTAATGCCTACACAGCCTTATAGCCTACACAGCCTTACAGCCTAACAGCCTTGCATGGGATTAAGATTACAACAGTCTTTGGACAGAAAACGTCCAATAACCTCGATAAAAATAATGCGTAATTAGCGTGTGTCTGATCTCCTTAGTGGTACTGGTGTGGCTTATTGGGGGTTAAG